>JAVJIF010007661.1:0-146097 GCA_038442645.1 Agave tequilana
AAATTATTCGAAGGTGGCTTTATATAGACTCTCATACATATAAGTCCTAAAACTACTAAAAGTTTAATAAAGAACATAAAATAAGAGTTCTAAAAAATTACTCAAACTCAAATAAAAAATAAAATAAAAGGGAATAAAAGTTCTACGTTGACTCAAACTTTTAGAAAACAAAGAAAGAAAATAAAACAAATTGCTAGATAATTGCCAAATATGGCTGTGATCGCCCCCTATCACCAATGAAGTTTCAAATATTCGAAATTTTTGCACACAAATTTGTTTTTTTTTGCTTTTCCAAAATGTGTTTAAAATAGTCTTTTCATTTATTTTATTTTTTTTTTGCTGAAAACTGATAAATTAATATTTTGAAACAATTGTAATTGAAAATTTTGGTGCTCTCTCCTACATTCATCTCATGATGTTAATAGGCTTGATAAACTCAAGAGCTAGTTATTCAATGACTATCAACTGAGCATAACTAAAATTTAACCTTAATTAAATAACTCAGCAAACTGAGCTATTTATGGGGGTTCTAGGAGTAAAACTGTCCCTGAAAATCCTCCACGATGGGGTTTAACTCCCTCATTACGTGGGCAGTAATTGACCCGGTAATGAGGGCAGTTATAATTAAAATGCAGGGCTCTTCCACAGTTGAAACGCGGGCTTCGGGCGCTGTGTCTTGGCATTATAGTGTTGCTGGGGTGCGAGCCTCGAGCCTCGCGTTTTGCCGTTATAGTGCTATTAGATGCCGGCTTTAAATCTTGCTAGACGCGGCCTTCAAGCTCTACGTCTTGGTACTGCAGTGATGCTGAGGCGCGGGCTTCAAGCTCTGCGTCTTGGCCATTGCAGTGATGCTGAGAAGCAGGCTTCGACCCTTGCGACTTGGTACTGCACGAGTGGCTATGATTAGCCTCGCGTCTGGAGTATAGACTCTGCTTTCTGATAACTTATCCTCAGTGACTTTTAGACAGTATACAGTAGCAGCTCAGATAATTTCGCATGAGATAAACCTATATGTATCGAGAATAGTCATCAACAAAATAAACATAATAATTGTAGCCAAAAAGAGATGTGATAGTTGTCAAACCCCAATATCGGAGTGAACTAAATCAAAAATTTTCGAAATCATGTGATTACTGGAAGTAAAAGGTATAGCAATTTATTTTGCAAAATGGCAAATTTCACAATTATTTGAGTTAGAAAACTGAAAATTTTCCAACATACCAGAATCATACAAGTTTTTAACCTAGAACTAGATAAATGACCCAATTGACGATGCCATAAATCAAAGGTGACTAAGAGGCTCACTGCGAGATGTGGTGACAAAGGGAGGTGTAGATACTCCAACTGATACAAGTAGTTGTCTTTACGTCCTGTCCCAATCTTCTGGTTGATGTGATCCTAGATAATATAAGAAGTGGGTGTAAATAGATGTTACAATTACATTCGATTATTTTGTCATAGATAATAATTGCATGATAAGTTTAGGAATGCAGAAGAGAGATGATAACGTGAGTCTACTCGATGGGTCAGAAGTGGAAGTGATGTTACCAGATTGGATGGCTACAAGAGGTGCACCATTAGCAGTATATATAAGTGAAATTAGAAACAAGAGAATAATGTGTAAGGACAGAATGATCAAAAGTTATATGGTGAGTATCACATAAGTCAAATATCCATGGAGTAGACCTCCAGAGGTGGTAGACATGGCAATGAAATCAAATGTCGAAGACGCTCCAATGATCCCCAGACTTTGTGCAAGATATGAAACAATCCTGAAAAACACCTAGAGTGGGGTGAATAGGTGTACGTGCTAATCTAAGAACTAAGTGCGCTAAATGCGGAAGCTAATGCAAATCTTGCACAAACTTAATACAACACAACAAGTGTAGCCGAATTCCCCGTGAAGGGCTCTGGACTAACTCCTCTTGATTCCCCTTTAATGGGTTGAGGTGCTATGTGAAGCTCTTGTTGGTTAAGTATAAGTTAGGCACACACACAAGCAAGCCAAGCAAATAAGGATGAATAGCAATATGAATATATGCAAGGCAACACAAGCAAATAGATATGTATGATATGAAAGATGCTATGCACAATATAAAGAGAGAGAGAGTTAGAGATAATGGATCAAACGCAAACACAAAGATATGTTACGAGGTTCGAGCCCCTAGCTCTACATCCCCGCCTACACCACCGTTTAGGATTTCCAATCCACTATCTCCCACCGAGGGAACCTCTACCGAAGAGGATTTGTTACAACTCTAGGAGTACCAAACTCCTCTCTCAAACAACCACCTCACAACCGAGGGGTAGGCCCGTAGCCAAACAACCACAACACCTCTACCGAAGAGGATTTACAACCAAACTCCACCTCTCACTAGAGGGAGCAAACCAATCACCCGATCACCTCTGCCAAAGAGGGATACAACAAGAATAAGGGTGTATACAACAAGTGGTTCCAAAGACCATAAACTCAAACTCTCTTTTCTTTTCTCTTTTTCCACAAACAAATGATCCTAAATAGATTAGGATAGAAGATAGCTCAAGTGTGGAAACAAGGTATTTTTGAAAACAAGCAACAAAGAAAACTACTAGGGAAATCTCTTGTAAATGATAGAAAATGAAAATCAATACAATCTCCCAAAACCCTAGTTTTCTTTGATTTTTCAAAAACCCAAAACAATAAAGATGAGAAGTTTAAAGCCCAAAAACTCTTTTTAAAACTTGTTTTAAACTCAGGAAAACTGGGAATTTTTTCTCTTACAAAAACCCTTGGCCAAAATCCCAAAGAATTGGGGTTTATATAGGCCCATCAGAAAACTAGCCGTTAGGCTGATGTGGCAGCCTGACAGGCTGACGGTCGACCGGCCCGGTCGACCGCCAACGGTCAGAATTGTGACCGTTGGGCAACCACGGTCGACCGGCACGGTCGACCCAAACAAACAGAGAGCACTGATCTCAGACCGGTCGACCGTCCGGGTCGACCGTCCCAGTGCTGCCAAACATGCACAGATTTGTGCACGTCGGTCGACCGGCCCGGTCGACCGACTTCAGCCTAGTCGACTTGGTCAGTTGACTTAGTCGACTGGTTGAAGCCTGGAACAGAAATCTGAGTCAGAAAAACAGTTTAAAAATATTTTGAAAAATCTTTTAAGTCTTCTAAAAATTCACAAAACTTGTTTTAACATTTTTATATTGAAACACAAACAAGTGATAAAAATTTCAAGACATATATCAATCATATCAATTCATTTTTGAGTCTTGCAAATTTTATCAAAAACAAACTAGTATTTTATCAAACTTGGATTTTTCAATACATGAATAAGATAGTCAAAATAAGTTTGTATAGGAAGTGTAAGCATGTATGTATAACTAGAATACATCTATTATACATATAAACTATGTAAACTTGTTTTGATCAATCTATTCATGAAAACCAAAAACCAAAACATAAATCTTGTGTGTGTTGTGAATTTGAGCATATCAACTATACTAAGCTTTACAAATGGATCTAAACACACTAACTAAACTAGGATACCTAAGTCTTCTTGATGATCTTCATCTTCAAGTTGACTTGCTTCAAAACTCCATCCATGGGCTAGGTAATGTGTGAACTTGATGCTTTGGCCCTGAAAACACTATGAAAAGCTTCTAACTCCTTTGTTGAAGCTAATCACCAACTAATATCTTACAATGATCTGAAACTTAAAATCACAAGAATATTAGTAAACATAACTACATGAGTTAATCATCATCAAAACTAGGGTGGAAGGCCTTTGGGCTAACAATCTCCCCCTTTTTGATGATGACAAAACTCATGAAGTTATATATGCATGGATTAAAGTTAAGCTTCAAAGAAGCTCCCCCTTAACTCATGCATAAACAAATAAACAAAAGATATGCAATGAATGTACATAAACATATATATGCATTAACATGCATAAAACACATAAACATATTCTAGAAGCTCTAGATACCAATTAAATTAATAAAACATTAACAAAAACACTAGATGCTCTAGATACCAATAAAACTTAATATATGCAAAAACATAAGTATGCATATATAAACTCAAAACTCAAAATCTTTCTCCCCCTTTTTGTCAATCATCACAAAGGGGTAAACAATCAAAACAATAAAATGAGGGTTAAAAATCTTTCTCCCCCCTTTGTCAATCAAAACAATACAAACAATGTTCTCCTCCTTTTTGTCTAAAACAAAACGAGGTCAATAAGGTGACTATAAAAACATGATATCAATTGAAAATATGTCAATGAAGCATCTTGATACCAATTGAAAGTAAACAAAGATCAATAAATGCTATATGCTATATATATTCATGAAGAGAAAGACGCTAAGTTAGCTTCCCTACATATATGCATTACATGAAAGAGGGATGTTAAGCCCTATTCACATAACACACATTATGTAATGCATAAGAGGAGATGTGAAGCTCCCTCTACACATGTGTACCACATAAAGAAGAGATGTTAAGCTCTTCAATACAAGATACACTCATCATGAATTTATATGTAGAAGAGATGTTAAGCTCTCCTTGCATATAGACAATACAAATCAAAACTTATGTATTTTTCTTTAAACAAAATTTTTAGATACCAATTTAAAACACAAGACATCTTGATATCAATTGAAATTAACCATTATTATTTTCTATCATAAAGCAAGGGAGTGTGGAAATACAAGTACCAATTGAAATATGAAAAGCGAATTTTCTCCCCCTTTATGAAATACCAACACAAACTATGCATAGGCTTGAAATAAGATACCAATTGAAAACTAAATCAATTGAAATGAAGTTGAAGCTCAAGCTCTAGCATAAACAAAATTTGTGCTTAAGATATAGAAATATAATAGCACAAATAAAACAAGTATATGTGTATGAAATAGAATGAGTATCAATCACTAATAGATGATACCAATTGAAAATATACATACACAAACACATATGAGTATACAAAAGAATCAAATTGATACCAATTGAAAGAGTTCAATGATACCAATTGTCATAACAATAAAAGCATGGTATAACTCATATAACTAATCCTCCCATCTCATGCACAAGTTTAAAAGGATTTTCACTATGAACATACAAGGCATGGACTCCCATCCAACCTCCCGTTAAAGGGTAGGGGTTTTCAAATAGATTTGAAAATAAGCTTTGTTTGAAAAACTCTTCCAAAATGAAGAATACCGTAACTAGTTAAATGAAAAATCTTTTAAACTAGTACGAAATCTTTCAAGCAAGGAATACAACAAAAATAATTTTCATAAAACACATGTAAATCACATAGCACTTAAAACACTCAATATTCAATAAAGTTCATACAGCTCATGAAAACATACTCATGAGAAATATTTTAAAATGGTGAGTGTACAAGTAATGTGTGACATGGCATTATGAAGTATCCAATTAAGCTCAAAATTCCTTGAAACAATGAAAACACGAAAATCATCAAAACTATTTAATCTTCAAGGTGTATGTATGTCTTATACAAACTAAAGCATACATACATATCCAAAACACAACGAGTCCACAAAGATATATGCATGAAGGCACGTGGCTCAAAAGGATGTATATGTATAAACATAATTTGGATTAAAATAGACATATACATGAAGTCAAACAATTAAACACAAAATCAAGAAAAACTAAATTTTCACCAAAACAAATTTCATTTCAAGGTATATGTATGAATTGTCAACACAATAAGTATACATACATATCCCTAAACACAATTGAGTCCATATATAGATTTGCATGAAGGCAAATGACTCAAGGGTATACATGTATATCTTAAAGTTTGGCAAAATACACATATACATGAATTGAAAACTTATACACATAAAACAAATCCAAAATAGGAATACAAGTTTAAAATATATGAATCATCAAAACTAGACTATACTAGCACATCTACTGGGTTCAAATAAGCAATCAAGCCCAAACATATATAAATTTATTTGTGGCCCACTATATGCACAAGTATAAATCCTAGTATTAATGAAAACTAACATCTAAACAAGTAATCTTAACATGAAGCATCAAAACACAATATAAAAATCATCATGATAAAACTAAAACATGATTACTATGTAAATTCACATGTATTAGATTCATGATGTACATTATAGCTTAAACAAAAGTGAGAACACTAAGAATGGTTCATATAAGCATGTGCGTCTCAAATACTATACATGTATGTCAAGGATCTAATAAATATGGTATTTACATACTAATCCATAGACATCAAAAACATGCTATAAACAATGAAATGGAAAGCATGTGAACAATAAATGGGAGTAAAGGATTGTTACCAAAACCGAAGAAGCAACTCTCCTTGTCTCCAAAACATGGTGGTCCTCTCCACCAAATCTTCCCTTGAAAGTGATGCATCCAATAGATTTCCATGAAGCTCGGAACGCATCCACTCCAAGGTACGGCAACTCTCACGTCATGTGAGAGCCCACACCTACATTAAACAAAGGAGGTGTGGTCTTTGGTACCCACATCTTATTGGTCCATGGGGTTAGTCCCTTCTCTAACCCAAACAAAATTCTTTGCTAAATTAGGAGTATGTGATCTATCATAACAAAATTTAGCAAGGTGGTCCTTACGTCCACAATGTGTACAAGTGTACACATGAGCATACATGGTGTGATGGTGTCCGTGAGGAGCATGTGTATGCCGTGGAGGGTGTGCATGAACAATAGATGGAACTTGTTTCTTTCGAAACAAAGATTCCAAGCGTGTATGCCCAACAACACTTTCGCTCAAAGTGGAGCCCAAACAATCTACACTCTTCTTTAATAAACAAATATCATCATTGATCCTAGAAGAAGAGGTACATGCATTAGGTAGACTAGATGAAGAAGCTACACTAGCATGGCAAACATGTGCATCAATCTTATTTTGCAAAACAACATTTTTCTTTAAACACACATCTAAATCATTTGAAATAGAAATAATTTTATTTTTCAAAGCAATATTCTCTTTAAAACAAAATCAACTTTTGAAGACAAATTTTCATTTTTCTTCAAAATAACATGGCAATCATTTTTAGATTTTAAAAACTCATTTTCTTTAAGTGCAAGATCTAGTTGAGATCTCAATGAATCCCTTTCATTATAGACCTCAACCTTCTCTTGCAAAACCTTGTCAAGCTTAGAAGACAATTTTTCATTTTCTTTATTTAATGCAAAAGTCTTCATTTTCAAAACATTATATTTTTCTATTAGTTTTTCACAAACAATAGATAGTTCTTCATTTAAAGCATGAGGATCAACATATCATTTGAAGAACTAGCATTATCATCATCATCTAAGTGGGTTTCTGAGTGTACCTCAAGGGAGTCATTCCCTTGGATCATATGGCATTGTTGTGGCTCGGATTCTCCACTAGATTCATCTTCTTGGATTTGCACTTGAAGCTTGGAGGTGGTGGTGGTT
This sequence comes from Agave tequilana, assembly GCA_038442645.1. Taxonomy (NCBI): domain Eukaryota; kingdom Viridiplantae; phylum Streptophyta; class Magnoliopsida; order Asparagales; family Asparagaceae; genus Agave; species Agave tequilana. The sequence continues at coordinate 7,465 of JAVJIF010007661.1, forward strand.
GTCAAACAAATTTCACACTGCAAAGGCGGAATCAATGTTAGAAACACGTAAAAGATAATCTTTAGATAATGTGCTTCTAATGGCCTCTAGGGCTTGTGCATTGGCCCCTATATGATTGCGATCTCCAAGAGAGCATTTCTTGGTGGCCGCAAGAAAGACATGCAAACCTAGGGTCTTTAGGTACATGGACATCGTATACTTCCAAACAACAATGTTGGAAGGGTCAAAGCTAGGTGGGGTCATGAAGTCCATGGCAAACTATATGAGTGCGCAAACAAGCAAATGCAAATAATAGATTAGCAACCAAATAGATCTCACTCCTAGGATGTTAAGCCTAATATCAGGAGCGCTAGCTCTGATACCAATTGAAAAACACCTAGAGGGGGGGTGAATAGGTGTACGTTCTAATCTAAGAACTAAGTGCGCTAAATGTGCAAATCTTGCACAAACTTAATACAACACAACAAGTGTAGCCGAATTCCCCGTGAAGGGCTCTGGACTAACTCCTCTTGATTCCCCTTTAATGGGTTGAGTTGCTATGTGAAGCTCTTGTTGGTTAAGTATAAGTTAGGTACACACACAAGCAAGCCAAGCAAATAAGGTTGAATAGTAATATGAATATATGCAAGGCAACACAAGCAAATAGATATGTATGATATGAAAGATGCTATGCACAATATAAAGAGAGAGAGTTAGAGATAATGGATCAAACGCAAACACAAAGATATGTTACGAGGTTCGAGCCCCTAGCTCTACATCCCCGCCTACACCACCGTGTAGGATTTCCAATCCACTATCAACCACCGAGGGAACCTCTACCGAAGAGGATTTGTTACAACTCTAGGATTACCAAACTCCTCTCTCAACAACCACCTCACAACCGAGGGGTAGGCCCGTAGCCAAACAACCACAACACCTCTACCGAAGAGGGTTTATAACCAAACTCCACCTCTCACTAGAGGGAGCAAACCAATCACCCGATCACCTCTACCAAAGAGGGATACAACAAGAATAAGGGTGTATACAACAAGTGGTTCCAAAGACCACAAACTTAAACTCTCTTTTCTTTTCTCTTTTTCCACAAAACAAATGATCCTAAATAGATTAGGATAGAAGATAGCTCAAGTGTGAAAACAAGGTGTTTTTGGAAACAAGCAACAAAGAAAAACTACTAGGGAAATCTCTTGTAAATGATAGAAAATGAAAATCAATACAATCTCCCAAAACCCTAGTTTTCTTTGATTTTTCAAAAACCCAAAACAATAAAGATGAGAAGTTTAAAGCCCAAAAACTATTTTTAAAACTTGTTTTAAACTCAGGAAAACTGGGAATTTTTCTCTTGCAAAAACCCTTGGCCAAAATCCCAAAGAATTGGGGTTTATATAGGCCCATCAGAAAACTAGCCGTTAGGCTAATGTGGCAGCCTGACAGGCTGACGGTCGACCGGCCCGGTCGACCGCTAACGGTCAGAATTGTGACCGTTGGGCAACCACGGTCGACCGGCACGGTCGACCCAAACAAACAGAGAGCACTGCTCTCAGACCGGTTGACCGTCCGGGTCGACTGTCCCAGTGCTGCCAAACGTGCACAGATTTGTGCACGTCGGTCGACCGGCCCGGTCGACCGACTTCAGCCTAGTCGACTTGGTCAGTTGACTTAGTCGACTGGTTGAAGCCTGGAACAGAAATCTGGGTCAGAAAAATAATTTAAAAATATTTTGAAAAATCTTTTAAGTCTTCTAAAAATCCACAAAACTTGTTTTAACATTTTTATATTGAAACACAAACAAGTGATAAAAATTTCAAGACATATATCAATCATATCAATTCATTTTTGAGTCTTGCAAATTTTATCAAAAACAAAACTAGTATTTTATCAAACTTGGATTTTTCAATACATGAATAAGATAGTCAAATAAGTTTGTATAGGAAGTGTAAGCATGTATGTATAACTAGAATACATCTATTATACATATAAACCATGTAAACTTGTTTTGATCAATCTATTCATGAAAACCAAAAATCAAAACATAAATCTTGTGTGTGTTGTGCACTTGAGCATATCAACTATACTAAGCTTTACAAATGGATCTAAACACACTAACTAAACTAGGATACCTAAGTCTTCTTGATGATCTTCATCTTCAAGTTGACTTGCTCTAAAACTCCATCCATAGACTAGGCAATGTGTGAACTTGATGCTTTGGCCCTGGAAACACTATGAAAAGCTTCTAAACTCCTTTGTTGAAGCTAATCACCAACTAATATCTTGCTAATGATCTGAAACTTAAAATCACAAGAATATTAATAAACATAACTACATGAGTTAATCATCATCAAAACTAGGGTGGAAGGCCTTTGGGCCAACAAATCCGTGAGAACTGATCAGATGATAAAGTTTCTGCTGAGGGTTACGGAGCTAGTGTAGATGTAGAGGTACCAACTGAGGACCTGGGAACATATGGTCCATTGACCCTTTCTCATTTTAGGTAGGTGAAAACCACATGTCTGAGTTGTTTGCAATATCGGCATGTAACCTGGTGAGTCTGAGTTGAGGACTGACGAATCTACTATACTCGGTTCGCTAGTCCATGAGATGGTGACCCATAATTCAGGGGGCCACGAAGCATATAGATGATGCAGGACTACAAGAACACTGAGCGAGGAGATTGATTGAACTAGAGTAAGTGATAATGATAACATCCCAAGACGTATCTCCTCAGAAGTGAACTCAGCCACTGATTCAGTGAGATTGGGAAGTAGATGACGATGAAGAATACTGCCACGTAGTGCCTCAATTCAAGACGTAGTTATATGGCAAAGTGAAAAAGATTACGGCGATCTCTCGGCTTCTGGAACTCGAGAGCGAAGGCAAATATTAAATCTGAAATAGGAATTTTTATGGTTTGCAGTTCCTCCCAATAACTTGAAAATAGCAAGTAGAAGTCTTGAATGGAGCGGTCTCTCTGCCTGGCATCCTAAAGAGCCTGATACAGCTGATAATCCCGAGCAGCATTGGCCTGGATAGACATACAACTTAGAGTCAGCCACTGCTCCCTGGATGAGGTCAAACGACCAATAGATAATCGAATGAGAATGGAGATCGACCTCATAATATATGCCATTATTTGCTCGTCACCTATTGATCCTGAGTAAATGTTGTTGTAGAAAAATTGGATGACAGAGTGACAGTACTTATAGAGGAACTGGATTGAGTGATGGAATCAGCTGATAGGCATTTGAGAGTGCACTGCACATAATCTCAGACTCCAAAAGCACGAAGATTATCATGCCCCGCTTTCAAAAATATGTGAAAATAATGTTCTGACGAGAGTCGGTGATATATATACGCGAGGAGAATACCCCACGTATGCACGCTAAGCCTAAAGTAATCTGAATAAGCTATATAATCACTATGATAATATGATAACACTACAATTTAACAAATGATAACTGCACATGATAACAGATGGATAAAGGCATAGAATAAGTAATAAGTCTAATATATCACAAATCATGAAAATAACAGAATAAAAAAAATAAGAATACCAGTAATTGAATAGAGAGAACTCCAGGCTCCTCATAACACGTGATCCTCTCCAATACCATGGATCTGAATATACAAATACAGGGAGTCAGACTCCCAATGAGTGTGTAAGAATAAATGGAAAGGTTCACGTGCATATAATGTGAGAACATACTATGAAAATATACTAGAATAAGACTGAAATAACATACTAAACATAAATAGACAGTAATAAAAGCAGTTAGTGCTAGAGTTAGATGTGCTATCAGGTAATGTGTACCATCGGGTGTCCAATATAACATACATGTATCAGATGTCTATCATATCATATGTATAAAATGATAATTAAACACAGTCAATCACATATGCAATTAAATAGTTTATCAATATTAATTATGTCAGCGGACACCATTTGCCACCTGTAATAGACGCATCCCATATTACGCCTACTACACATGTCAATCAAGATTCTAAGTTATTAAAACTGATCGGTTGGAGATGTTATCCATATTTTAGGTAGGTTCCGTACATACCCAAAACTACCGCCCAAACTCCTGACGCTGAACTAGGATGTATCGTCAGGTACTACTGTAACGGTATAATAGTAAACAGTACGTGATGTCAGTCATCCTTGGGAATCCTGCAGTGGAACCTTATCTCGATTGCGCAACCTGTGTCCTAAGTCTACACAAAATACAGACATTATCTTCTCCATCAATTTTCTCAATTCTGATACAAGTTGTCCATTTACATTATTATATAATTCAATCAATATTCATGTTATCTAGATTATTGGAATGATACAGTGATAGTAAGAGTAGAGTATATTAGTAAGCAGTGATCATATACACGGTAAACAGTAACAATAATAGTGGACAGTATCAATAAATGTGTATACGATAAACAGTAAAACTGTACATAGGGTTAAGGTCTAACATTACTTTCCCAGTGATTTCCAGTAACATAAAATAATACTAATAATAGGTCTAAACAATGATTCCTTACAATACAGTCTCATTAAGAATCAATCACAATCTCATCCATCTATACTAAAGAGATATCAGTAACTGATCCATCAACTTATAGTCTTAATAACAATCACTGTGAACATCAAACATTGAATTCAAGTCAACATATCTGAATAGTAACCACCATCTCAATGAATCAATAGTTAGTTCTCGCATTACTACCAATCTACTCAAATCCTCTAGGTCACTAATAACTAAGATCAAACAATAACTGCTATTAAACTCTGAATATATAATATGGTTACTGATATTAATGAAATTACTCCCACAATAACTCTATCTTTATAACTAAATAACTGAAGTAGTCAAGAACCAATTATGAAGTACTGAATATATCCTCGAGATCAACTAGGTTAACGGATATTGAAATCACCAATGAAGAGTAGAACATCCTCAAGATCAGACTTATCCAACAGAAATCTAGATCATAACTAAAAAATGTAACATCCTCAATCAATATGAAATCTAGATCATCTCTACATCTAATAGTCAATATCAATAAGGTCATCAATACTCAGTCAAACTTATCAATGGGAGAATCCAAAAATAATAGCTCCTAACAGTCCAAAAGTCAGTCTCATCATATACATTAGAGTCAAAGGTATTATATTTAAACATTTGAATCTAGTCCAACCATCCTACATCCCATCTACATATCAATCATGCATCCAACGAAAGGAATACGAAGCTCAGGCTAATTCCTACTCTAACTAAGTCATACACAGATCCAAGTATCGATAAAATAGTCTGTCGATAAAACAATGTCATATCGAGCACGTCCTTAATATCCAAATAAGTTCTGGTTGGAATAATCACCAAACAATTCGTACGACAAATACTTCACATAAAAATAGGTCACCTATTCTCAAATATGAACTAGACCAGACAATTTGTAAATCGAAACAAATAACAGTCTAAGATATATTAATACTAGGCCAAAGCCAATAGCATCGAACAACTAACACATGAAATGATGTTGATAAGCACTTAGATAAGCTACATAATTAAAATGAGCGCTCATTAATATCTCATGAAATGATACGCATAATTATACTGGTAAAATATACCAGACGATCACATGAAATTATATGAAAAGATACACGAACACCTACTGGCTACAGTAAATAAGGAAATAACATAAGAACAAGCACTCACATGAAATGACGCGGTTTTGAATCCGAATTGCCACCAATCTTAACTGTATGAATAGGTACGAATCTCCAAATCATCTCGTACGTCGGTCTTTGAATCGCCTGGCATATTGGCTCCACAGTAACACTAATCCAGGTAAGGTCCGGGTCTCTGCTTCTGGGTCTGAATTGTACGAGCGGGGCCGTCGCGCTGTAATATACAATCAAAGACACATGTACTCGCACGAATACAAATACACACGCACCGATATACACTCGTACACACATACACACGTGCACACAAATATGAAAAACACCTAGAGGGGGGTGAATAGGTGTAAGTGCTAATCTAAGAAACTAATGCAAACTAAGTGCGCTAAATGCGGAAGCTAATGCAAATTATGCACAAACTAATACAATACAACAAGTGTAGCCGAATTCCCCTTGCGAGGCTCTGGACTAACTCCCCTTGATTCCCCTTTAAATGGGTTGAGGTGCTATGTGAAGCTCTTGTTGGATGAGTATAAGTTAGGCACACACACAAGCAATCCTAGCAATATGAATACACACAATCAAGCCAAGCATATAATAGATATGATAATAAGAAATGCAAGGCACAACACAAGCAATATATGATATGAATGAATCAATGCTCAACACAAGCAAGTATGATATGATGATGAGTATGATGCTTTGCACAATTATAAGAGAGATAGAGTTAGAGAGACAATGGGAGCAATCGCAAACAACGAGATTTGTTTCGAGGTTCGAGCACCTTGCTCTACATCCCCGCCTACACCACCGTGTAGGATTTCCACTATCTCAACTCCCACCGAGGGAACCTCTACCAAAGAGGATTTCTTACAACTCTAGGAGTACCAAACTCCTCTCTCAAACAACAACCTCCTCACAACCGAGGGGTTAGGCCCTTAGCCAATACAACAACCAATCCACACACCTCTACCGAAGAGGCTCACAACCAAACACTATCACCTCTACCTAAGAGGGATCCACAACACAATCACCCGATCACCTCTACCGAAGAGGGATTCACAAGTATAAGGGTGTTTACAACAATGAGGTTTACAACAAACAACCTCAAACACTTCTCTTCCTTTTTCTCTTATCTTTTTCTACAAAAACAAGATCCTAATAGTTTAGGATAGAAGATAGCTCAAGTGTGGAAACAAAGTGTTGTTGGAAACAAGCAACAAAGAAAAATCTTTGGGAAAATACTTGCAATATGATAGAATTGAAGATCTAAGCAAAAAATCCCAAAAACCTATTTTTCTTTGATTTTCTAAAAACCCTAAAACAATAAAGATGAGAAGTTTTTGCACTTAAAACTCTTTTGAAAACTCTTTTAAACACTTCAGAAAACTGAAAATTTTTCTCTTGGAAAACTTGGCTAAAATCCCCAAAGAGATGGGGTTTATATAGCCCCTATACAAAACTAGCCGTTAGGCTGAGCTGGCAGTCTGACAGACTGCCGGTCGACCGGTCCGGTCGACCGCCAACGGTCAGAATTATGACCGTTGGGCAACTGCGGTCGATCGGCCCGGTCGACCGAGAAAACCCAGAGCAGAGCTCTCAACTCGGTCGACCGTCCCGGTCGACCGTGTCTGTGCCTAACAGACGTGCACGTCTGTGCACGTCGGTCGACCGCAACGGTCGACCGGCCCTTGGTGCGGTCGACCGTCACGGTCGACCGACCAGCCTGTCAGCACAAAACAAGGTCAGAAAATTTTGGGAAAAATATTTTATAAAAACCTTTTATCATTTCTGAAAATTCCATAAAACTTGTTTTATCATTTTATGTTAAAACATAAACATGTGATAAAAATTTCAAGACAATATATCAACATATCAATTCATTTTTGTGTCTTGCCAATTTTATCAAAAACAAAACCTTGTATTTTTATCAAACTTGATTTTTCCAAAACATGAATAGGATAGTCAAAATAAGTTTGTCTAGCAAGTTTAAAGCATGTATGTATATCTAGAACATATCTAATATACATGGGTATAAAGTAAACTTGTTTTGATCTATTATTCATGAAAACCAAATATCAAATCATAAAACGTGTGTGTTTTGTGCACTTGAGCATATCAACTAAACTAAGCTTTACAAATATGGATCTAAAACACAAACTCTAAACTAGATACCTAAGTCTTCTTGTCGATCTTCCATCTTCAAGTAGACTTGGTCCAAACTCCGTGATTCTCCAAGTGCAAAGGTATGATCTTTAAGCTTTGACACCGGAATCATCATGAATAGCTTCTAATCATCTTGTTGAAGCTAATCACCAACTAATATCCTGTTAATGATCTGAAACTTAGAAACACAAGAATATTAGTAGACATAACTACATGAGTGTTGATCATCATCAAAACTAGAGTAGAAGGTCATTGGGCCAACAATCTCCCCCTTTTTGATGATGACAAAACTCATGGAGTTATATATGCATGGATTAAAGATAAGCTTCAAGGAAGCTCCCCCTTAACTCATGCATAAATAAATAAACATAAATATGCAAGAATGATAATGCATAAACAATAAAAACTCTAGATACCACATGGAATATCCAAAACTAAGCAAGCTCTAGATACCAATTACAACAATTACAAAGCAAGCTTTGGATACCCAATTAAACTTAATAAACAATTAAACTTAATATTCTTGATGTTAAAACATGATATATGCATATAAAACATAAGCATGCATATAAAACTCAAGTACTTCTCCCCCTTTTTGTCAATCATCAACAAAGGGGTAAACAAGCAAAACCATAGATAAAATGAGGGGTAAAAATCTTTCTCCCCCTTTTTGTCAATCAAAACAATGCAAACAATGTTCTCCCCCTTTTTGTCTAAAACAAAAACAAAGTCAATAAGGGGTGACTACAAACATGATATCAATTAGAAAATATGTCAATGAAGCATCTTGATACCAATAAATAAGGATCAATATATGTTATATGTTATATACATTCATGAAGAGAAAGACGCTAAGTTAGCTTCCCTACACATATGCATTACATGAAGAAGGGATGACAAGCCCTAATTCACATAACACATATTATGTAATGCATAAGAGGAGATGTGAAGCTCCCCCTACACACGTATATCATATAAAGAAGAGTTGTCAAGCTCCTCAATTTATAATATACTCAACATGAATTCATACGTAAGAGAGATGTTAAGCTCTCCTTGCATATAGGAAATACAAATCAAAACTTTGAATATTTTCTTTAAACAACATTTTGAGATACCAATTGTAATTAAACATAACATATTACCAATTGTAACACAACATAACAAATTTTGAATGTCTAAACACAAATTTTGATATCAATTGTAAGAATATATTTCATTTTGAAAACATATGATACCAAATTTGAAATGTCAATCATAAAGTATGGGAGTACAAATACCAATTGAAAGACAAAATATGAAATACTCATTTTCTCCCCCTTTATGAAATACAAACTAAAGTCATGCATAGTCTTGATAACAATTTAAAAGTAATCAATTTTAAACAAAATTGAAACTCAAGCACTAGCATAAGCACAAACATATATATGTATGAAAAATAGATACCAATAGAAATTGATATTCTTGGAATTTAAAGCATACATACATACAAAACATATATGAGTATACAAGAAGATCAAAATGATACCAATTGAAAGAGTTCAATGATACCAATTGACATAACCATAAGTTCAAGTGTATACATCATATTATCTACCACCCAATCATAATTCAAGTTTTAAAGATTTTCAATTTAGGGCATACATGAACATGATCTCCCATCCTACCGCCCTTGGAGGTAGGGGTTTTCAAAGATAGATTTGAAAATATAGCTTAGTTTGAAAATCACTATCAAAATGAAGAACACCGCAACTAGTTAAATGGAAAACTTGTTAACTAGCACGAAATCCTTCAAGCAAGGAATAAACCAAAAATGAAATTCACATGATAATCATCACTCTAACCAATAAAGCATAACTCATGAGAAACAAAATATGAGCAATAGATATGAGTGTACAAATAATATGTGAAGATCATAATCATGAAAAATATTTTCATTAAGCTCAATTATTCCTTAAAACATAATTCCATCAAAAACATGAAAAATCATATAAAACTACTTATTTAATCTTCAAGGCATATGTATGTCTAATACAAGCTAAAATATACATACATATCCAAGATACAAATGAGTCCACAAGGATATATGCATGAAGGCACGTGGCTCAAAAAGGATACTCATGTATAGTCAATAGTTTGGATAAGATGGACATATACATGAAGTTAAATATTGACACATAAACATGAAAACATGTAAGGCTAAATTTTCATCAAAGCAATTTTCATTTCAAGGTATATGTATGATTTGTCAACACAAGAAGTATACATACATATCCCTTAAACACACTTTGAGTCCAAATATAGATTTGCATGAAAGGCAAATGACTCAAGGGGTATACATGTATATCTTAAAGTTTGGCAATACAAACATATACATGAAGTGAAATACACAATCATAAAACAAATCTAAAAATGGAATACAAGTTTGAAATGTATGAATCATCAAAACTAGACTATACTAGCACATCTAATGGGTACAAATATGCAATCAAGCCCAAACATACATAGATTTATTTGTGGCCCACTATATGTACAAGTATAATTCCTAGTCTTAATGAAAACTAACACTTAAACATGTAATCAAGTCATTGAGCATCAAAACAAACACGAATACCATATTTCTAACTAAAACACATGCAAAATTCATCAAAATTCTTTTATTTGAATTTTAAACTACATATACATGCAAATAGGTATAACAAGTATAAATGAACGAATCATCAAAACTAGCTCATGCGTGTACATATAGTGAATACAAATGAGCATGAAGTTCAATTGCATATAAAACAAATATAACTCACTATTTGTACATGTATAACACAAGTTTTGACAAGATCCATATTTAAACATGTCATAACCACAAGGAGTATCAAAACAAGCTAGAAATCAACATCATAAGAACTAAAACATGATTACTATGTAAATTCACATGCAATAGATTCATGATGTACATTATAGCTAAACAAACGGTGAGAACACTAAATGTGAATCAAATAAGCAGTGTGTCTCAAATACTATACATGTATGTCAAGGATCTAATAAACATGGAATGAACATACTAATCCATAGACATCAAAAACATGCCATAATCAAATGAATATGAAAGCATGGGAGTTTAGGAATCGTTACCAAAACCTCAAGGCAACTCTCCTTGTCTCCAAAACTTGGTGGTCCTCTCCACCATCTCTTCCCTTGAAAGTGATGCATCCAATTGATTTCCTTTAAGTCCGGAATGCATCCACTCCAAGGTGTCATCACTCTCACGTCATGTGAGAGCCCACACCTACATCAAAAATAGGAGTGGTGGTCTTTGGTACCCATGCTCTTTTGGGTCCATGGGGGTTAGTACCTTCTCTAACCCAAACAAACTTCTTGGCTAAATTTTCAACATGTAAGCGATCATAGCAAAATTTAGCAAGATGGCCTTTTCGGCCATAATGTGTACATGTGTACACATGAGCATACTTGTGTTGATGGTGTCCGTGTGAAGCATGTGTATGCCGTGATGGGTGTGCATGCATAAAGGATGGAACTTGTTTCTTTCGAACCAAGATTTCCAACCGTGAGTGGTTCATGGCACATTGGCTCATAGTGGAGCCCAAACAATCTACTCTCTTCTTTAACATACAAATATCATCATTGATCCTAGAAGAAGAGGTACATGCATTAGGTAGATTAGATGAAGAAGCTACACTAGCATGGCAAACATGTGCATCCATCTTATTTTGCAAAACAATGTTTTTCTTTAAACACACATCTAAATCATTTGAAATAGAAATAATTTTATTTTTCAAATCAATATTCTCTTTTAAAACAAAATCAACTTTTGAAGACAAGTTTTCATTTTTCTTCAAAAGATCATGGCAATCATTTTTAGATTTTAAAAATTCATTTTCTTTTAGTGCAAGTTCTAATTGAGATCTCAATGAATCCCTTTCATTAAAGGCCTCAACTTTCTCTTGCAAAACACAATCAAGTCTAGAATGCAAACACTTATTTTCTTTTTCAATATCTAGACTTTTCTTTTTCAACACGTTATATTTTTCTATTAACTTTTCACACACAATAGATAGTTCTTCATTTAAGGCATGGGGATCAACATAATCATTTGAAGAACTAGCACAATCATTACTATCTAGTTGAGATTCCGAATGTACCTCAAGGGAGTCATTCCCTTGGACCATGTAGCATATAGAGTTGGATTCTCCACTAGATTCCTCTTCTTGGATTTGGACTTGAAGCTTGGAGGTGTTGGTGGTTGATGTCAACTTGTTCCACACTGCAAAAGCGGAATCAAGATTAGAAACACGTAAAAGATATTCTCTTGATAAAGTGCTTCTAATAGCCTCTAGGGCTTGTGCATTTGCCCCTATATGATTGCAATCACCAAGATAACATCTCTTGGTGGCCGCAAGGAAAACATGCAAACCTAGGGTCTTTAGGTACATGGACATCCTATACTTCCAAATATCAATGTTGGAAGGATCATAGCTAGGTGGGGTCATGAAGTCCATGGTATAAACTAGATGTGTGCAAACAAGCAAATGCAAATGAGATTAGCAAGCAAATGGATCACTCCTAGGATGTTAAGCCTAAGTATCAGGAGCACTAGCTCTGATACCAATTGAAAAACACCTAGAGGGGGGTGAATAGGTGTAAGTGCTAATCTAAGAAACTAAATGCAAACTAAGTGCGCTAAATGTGGAAGCTAATGCAAATTATGCACAAACTAATACAATACAACAAGTGTAGCCGAATTCCCCTTGCGAGGCTCTGGACTAACTCCCCTTGATTCCCCTTTAAATGAGTTGAGGTGCTATGTGAAGCTCTTGTTGGATGAGTATAAGTTAGGCACACACACAAGCAATCCTAGCAATATGAAATACACACAATCAAGCCAAGCATATAATAGATATGATAATAAGAAATGCAAGGCACAACACAAGCAATATATGATATGAATGAATCAATGCTCAACACAAGCAAGTATGATATGATGATGAGTATGATGCTTTGCACAATTATAAGAGAGAGAGAGAGAGTTAGAGAGACAATGGGAGCAACAAACAACGAGATTTGTTTCGAGGTTCGAGCACCTTGCTCTACATCCCCCGCCTACACCACCGTGTAGGATTTCCACTATCTCAACTCCCACCGAGGGAACCTCTACCAAAGAGGATTTCTTACAACTCTAGGAGTACCAAACTCCTCTCTCAAACAACAACCTCCTCACAACCGAGGGGTTAGGCCCGTAGCCAATACAACAACCAATCCACACACCTCTACCGAAGAGGCTCACAACCAAACACTATCACCTCTACCTAAGAGGGATCCACAACACAATCACCCGATCACCTCTACCGAAGAGGGATTCACAAGTATAAGGGTGTTTACAACAATGAGGTTTACAACAAATAACCTCAAACACTTCTCTTCCTTTTTCTCTTATCTTTTTCCACAAAAACAAGATCCTAATAGTTTAGGATAGAAGATAGCTCAAGTGTGGAAACAAAGTGTTTTTGGAAACAAGCAACAAAGAAAAATCTTTGGGAAAATACTTGCAATATGATAGAATTGAAGATCTAAGCAAAAATCCCAAAAACCTATTTTTCTTTGATTTTCCAAAAACCCTAAAACAATAAAGATGAGAAGTTTTTGCACTTAAAACTCTTTTGAAAACTCTTTTAAACACTTCAGAAAACTGAAAATTTTTCTCTTGGAAAACTTGGCTAAAATCCCCAAGAGATGGGGTTTATATAGCCCCTATACAAAACTAGCCGTTAGGCTGAGCTGGCAGTCTGACAGACTGCCGGTCGACCGGTCCGGTCGACCGCCAACGGTCAGAATTATGACCGTTGGGCAACTGCGGTCGACCGGCCCGGTCGACCGAGAAAACCCGAGAGCAGAGCTCTCAACTCGGTCGACCGTCCCGGTCGACCGTGTCTGTGCCTAACAGACGTGCACGTCTGTGCACGTCGGTCGACCGCAACGGTCGACCGGCCCTTGGTGCGGTCGACCGTCACGGTCGACCGACCAGCCTGTCAGCACAAAATAAGGTCAGAAAATTTTGGGAAAAATATTTTATAAAAACCTTTTATCATTTCTGAAAATTCCATAAAACTTGTTTTATCATTTTATGTTAAAACATAAACATGTGATAAAAATTTCAAGACAATATATCAACATATCAATTCATTTTTGTGTCTTGCCAATTTTATCAAAAACAAAACCTTGTATTTTTATCAAACTTGATTTTTCCAAAACATGAATAGGATAGTCAAAATAAGCTTGTCTAGCAAGTTTAAAGCATGTATGTATATCTAGAACATATCTAATATACATGGGTATAAAGTAAACTTGTTTTGATCTATTATTCATGAAAACCAATATCAAATCATAAAACGTGTGTGTTTTGTGCACTTGAGCATATCAACTAAACTAAGCTTTACAAATATGGATCTAAAACACAAACTCTAAACTAGATACCTAAGTCTTCTTGTCGATCTTCCATCTTCAAGTAGACTTGGTCCAAACTCCGTGATTCTCCAAGTGCAAAGGTATGATCTTTAAGCTTTGGCACCGGAATCATCATGAATAGCTTCTAATCATCTTGTTGAAGCTAATCACCAACTAATATCCTGTTAATGATCTGAAACTTAGAAACACAAGAATATTAGTAGACATAACTACATGAGTGTTGATCATCATCAAAACTAGAGTGGAAGGCCATTGGGCCAACAAAATACACAACACTTACACACCCAAACAACCACATATATATTAATACACACATAGAACATGTATACACACTTACACATGCACACCTACACACCCTCGTTCATTCACACAAATTCACTCACATACACTCATGCATGCACACAACAAAAGGAGGGAATATACACATATACATACTAATCCATGCACACACTAACACAACATTAACACACACACACACACACACACATTAATACATAAATACACACATGCACATAAACATATATAGAGAAAGAGAGAGGAAAAAGAGCTCACGCAAGGGAGGGTGAGGCACGACCACGCGGAGAGCGCGGGAACAGCGGAGCTCTGGGGTGGTTCACGACTCCGACGGAGGAGTTTGGAGGGCGTAGGGCTAAGATGGGTACTCTAGGGCTCGCCGGCGGAGGTCGCGGGTGAGGGAAAAAGACTCAGCGAAGAAGGAGGTTCTGCGGCATGGAGAGGGGGATGGAGATGGAGAGGAGAAAGCCATGGTAGAGGGACTGGTTCGACAGAGCTTACGCCAGAAGTCAGAGAGGTGGCAGTGGCAAGGAAAGATGTGTGGAGGGCTCACGCGAGGATCTCCGACGGATCATAGCTATGAGAGGGAGAAGGGGGTCTCAGCAATATATGGGAAGAGAGGGGGGGGAGAGAGAGAGAGAGATGGTGATAGAGGTGGAGGCACATGGTGTGCGATGATTCTTATAATGGAGACAAGAGACATGGCGTGGAGTTGAGTGATGTCGGGGGTGATGGAGTTGATCGGCTGGGTGAGGAGGTAGCTCGATTGTGCTGTGGTGGGAAGGTCGGGTTGCTGGTGGGCTCCGACGAGAGGAGAGAGCCTCGACAGTTGCATGGGTCAACAGCAAGGGGAGGAGATGCACAGGGCATTGTGGTGGGCGGTTGTAGATGGAAAAGAAGAGAGGGTAGGGATAATTAGGGTTATGTTTAGGGATGATATTAGGATTGTATAGGGAGGAAATTTGGTTATTGGTAACTGGTTTGGATTTAGGAATAGGCTAATGGGTATGGGCTATATGGATATGAAAAAATAAAGAGAAAATAGATGGGAAAGATAAAATGGAAGTGGGCTGGACTCTAAGGCTTGGGAAAATAATAATAATATCATTAATGATGATTAACAAAAATAATAGTAATCACAATAATAACAATAATAATCAATGGCAACATACTAATAACAACAAAAATAATTAATTTCATAATACAAAATATAAATATACATATTAAAATACTACTATTATTATGATTAAATCGTGTACGGGTATTACAAAGATTATACTGCATCGTGAGAGCCCATGCAGTATAATTCTCAGCGCCATGGAGTTGGACATTGAAAATAGGAAAATTAAACAATCCTTTCTTATCCATCGGAGGATTAATCTGATCAGAGGGCACAATTAGAGAGAACGAGAGGGTGTGTCTGATCAGACGGCACAATTCGAGACAGCGAGAGGGAATGAGATCGGAATAACGCGCGATCTGATTGGGAGAGGGTAGCGCGATCAGAGAGAGCGAGGGAGAATAAGGCTGATCTGGTCGAGACAAGGGCGACACTATCTGAATAAGACAACAATCTAAGTGGGGGGCGTGCCCCTGAGGTGCGGATCAGAGGAGGCATGCTCTCTGGTCGAGAGAGGACGGCGCAAAAGATCCAACAAGGTCTACACGAGCAGAGGTCGACAAAAGAAATTGAGAGAGGGGTGACGAAGCTCGAGGTCGACACGAGAAAAGGTCAGCGATAGAGATCAGGAGAGGGTGACGAAGCTCCAGATACAAGAGGGTGGCACGGCGGAAACAGATATGGAGAGCAGCGCGCTGGAGAAGACAACTGGGTTGGGGTTAGGGTTTTTTAGGCTTTGATACCATGATAAATTGGAGAAGGCAAATTTCTGTATATTGAGTCACCAAACAATTACATCAATATATAAAAGTGTGGAGAGAAAAATAAGGAAACTATACACGTTCATTTACAATATACCACATGCCTATATAGAGGAAAATAAGAAAACTATTCATGTTCAGATACAATGTAACACATGCATATATACATGTTTGTTAACAATATCGGTTCTCTCATACATAGTAGTCCTAAAACTACTGAAAGTTTAATAAAGAAAAAAATAAAATAGAAGTCCTAAATTACTCAAATCAAATTAAAAATTAAAATAAATTGAATGAAAGTTCTACAATGACTCAAACTATTAGAAAATAAAGAATGAAAATAAAACAAATTGCTAGAAAGTTACTAAATATGGCTCAAATCCTTCCTAATTGTCACTGAAGTTTCAAATATTCATAATTTTTGCATATGAAGTTTAGTTTTTGTTTTTGAAGATATGTTGGAACCCTCTTTTTATAGTTCTCAAATTTGGTGATCCCTCATGCATTCCTCCTCATCCACAATTAATCGTGGGTCACTCTTGGGTCTTCCCATGTTTCGAAGATGTGATCATTTCATAGTCTTGACAAACTCGAGATCGGTCGTTCAATGACTAGCAGTCGAGCATAACCAAAATTTAACCTTAGTTAAATAACTGAACATGTCACTATTATTATGATGCACTTCATTAGAGAAAGGGCCATTTGAGTAGCTGATATTTCATTTAAACAAGTTCCCTCCATTTTGGATTCTGAAACTTTGAACAAAGTTAGAGTAAAGTCTCAAAAATCTCCACAAAATCTTAATATCCATTTGATAGATCTGCACTAGATTATGATATATTTATCCATTGACTTAGCCCTCGAGATCACATCATTCTTCACACTTTGATCATTCTTAATTTTTGTTTTAAACTTAATTCTTTTTTAGCATAGTGGTTACTTCCAATTTCTCACTAGCTTTGGAGATGATACTAATCTCATTTTCGAATGAAACTAAACTTGATAACAAGAATATAAGGGTCATTTATTACAAAGTCCAAGGAGTTAGGTCATTGGTCATATGAAGGGCATGAACAAAGATTCTTGTCATGATTAAAGATATTTCCTGCTCTAGAAATAGATTAAAACTTGTAATTAAGTTGGATTAAAGTGTAAAAATTAACGTATATATTTGATAAGTTTAACATGGATATTCTTTTTACCTTTGCAGTAATTGGGCTGTACAAAACATATCCATTCTCAGAAAGTCATGCCTCAAAGCCACAGCTTGTTGGAAGGCAGTTTGCACAACTTGGTCTCATATAGCTTTCTAGCTCAATAGCAAAAAGATTGAGAAAGGAAATAAGAGGTCTTAGGTTCACCACTGTGTTGCGACTTCTATTTTCAAAAAAAAAAAATAATAACTTAGTCTCATACATGTAAGTGAATTGAGATGGATGTTTAAAATATATAGCTAATTTTCAAACTGGGCAGATCTAAAGGGTCTGGCAGAGGCTATAGACCACCCGACTGAAGAAATATTTCCTTTTTGCATATGACACCTAATTTTAAGTTCATTATTTTTGGCATTAGTGAAGCGTCTTGCACTTGGTAGAATGCAATTTCTTTTTCTCTTATAAGACATTTTCTTTTCTCCACTTATGTTTTTTTTCCATTACGGAGTTTTCTTCATTACTTTGAAATATGCTCAGTAGAAGGGTATTATTTTCTTCTGTTTTTGGAGAACGCAAAACACAAAAAAAAAAACTTTCATTTTCTTTTTGTCTTTCAATAATGTGAAACTACACCTAGAGGGGGTGAATAGGTGTAAGGCTAATCTAGTGACAAATAATGCGGAATTTAAAAACTAATGCAAGACACTTAGTGTAACCAAAGAGTGTAGCCGAATTTCCGGCGAAGGGCTCTGGACTATCTCCTCTAAATTCCTCTGAATAAGAGTTGAGGTGCTATATGAAGCTCTCTTGGTTCAACACAAGTATGGCACACACACAAGCAATGCCAAGCATATAAATGATATGAACAATATGAAATGATGCAAGGCACAATGTAAGAGAGAGAGTAAGAGATAGTGGATCAAACGCAAACATACGGATATATTTCGAGGTTCGAGCACACAGCTCTACGTCCCCGCCTTCACACAGAAGGGTTTCCACTATATCGTTCACACAGGACTTCCCACACAGGGAACCTCCACTGAGGATGTGGGTAAATACAATTTGGGAGTACACAACTCCTCTTTCCAACAATACAACCTCTCACTAGAGGCGAGGCACATAACAAATCACCTCTACACTTAGAGGGATGGGCATTTAACCAAACAACTATCAACCTCACACTTGAGGGATAAGGCTCAAAGCCACACTACCACAATCACCTCACACTTGAGGGATTCCAACACAACCTCCACAAATCACCTCCACATAAGAGGGATAACGACACAATCACATGTCACTAGAGGGATATCACAAATGTGGGCGGGTTACAACACTTGGTGGTCTATCTCAACCACAAACCAATTCCTTCTCACAAAACAATGATCCTACAGATAGGATAGATAGATAAGCTCAAGTATGAGAAAATAAAGTGTTTGGAACAAAGAAAAATAATTGGAAAAATCTCAAAATAGATATTGAAATCAAGATCAAAATCAGTTCCCAAAAGACTCTATTTCTAACACTTTTTAAAACAAATAAAGATGAAATCTTTTTGCTCTAAAACTCATTCAAAAACTTGTATTAAAACACTTGAGAAGATGAAAATTTTTGCTCTTGAAATTCTTGGTGAAATCAGCCAAAGAATGGGGCATTTATTACCCTCAAACAAATCTGCTCGTTGGCAGCTGGAAAGGGTAGAATTTCCCTTCCGGTCGACCGCCCGGTCGACCGGATCAACGGTCAGATTCTTGACCATTGTGCCTCCGGTCGACGGCCCGGTCGACCGGCACTGGATACAAAGAGCAGCAGCTCTCTACCGGTCGACCGGGGCCATTTCCAGAGAGCAGAGCTCTCTGGACGGTCGAACGCCCGGTCGACCGGCCCACCAGCCCAGGCTGTGTGCACGTCGGTCGACCGAACCGGTCGACCGACTTCTGCTACGGTCGACCGGTCCGGTCGACCGGCAGACAGCCAGGTCAGATTTTTAGGATTTAAAAACTTGTCTTTTTATTATCAATTAAATCCCATAAAATCACATAAATTCCACAAAAATTAGTTCTTATTATATTTTTTGAAATACAAATATGTGTGACAAAATTAAACACATATTTCAAACAATTTGGGCCATTTTTGTGAGATAGAAATTTTGCCGTAAACTAAAAACCGTATTTTCCAAAACTAGGATTTTTGACATGGAAATCCGATTTTTCCAAAATACATGTAAATGCAAAAATATGATATTTAAACAACTTTTAAGCATGTTGTATATGGATAGAATCCAATATACATGAAAGATATTATATCTATATTTTTGACATTAATCTAAAAATAAGTTTTATTTAAATACAAAACTCCAAATATATGAATAGGCTTATCAAAATAAGTTTTTCAAAGTATATGAAGTATAGATGTATATAGATCAAATCTAATATACATTAAACTATGTAAACTTGTTTTGATTCTATCTATTCATGAAAACCAAGATCGGTTAAACCGAAAATCAAAATCAAAACAAGAAACTTGTGTGTGTATTATGAACTTGAGCATATCACATGATCTAATCTTTACAATGAGATCTAAACAAAGTTAAACTAAACAAACCGAGGTCTTCTTGTAGAACTCCGTCTCCAATTTGACTCGATCCAAATGCGATCCAGCGAGCTTGACTCCAACCGAGTGCTAGATGTGAACTTGACGCTCGAGCTCTTGAATCACCATGTGAAGCTCCAAAACACCTTTGTTGAAGTTAATCACCTACTAATATCTTGATTAAATATCTGAAACTAAATATCACAAGATTATTAGTAAACTATAACTATATGAGTTAATCATCATCAAAATTAGAGTGAGGGCCTTTGGGCCAACAATCTCCCCCTTTTTGATGATGACAAAACTCATGTAGTTATATATGCATGGATTAAAGTTAAGCTTCATAGAAGCTCCCCCTTAACTCATGCATAGCAATAAACAATAAAGATATGTCATGAATGCTCAACATAAATATGCATAAACATAATATTTGATACCAATGAAATAAACATGCTTTTGATATCAATTTTAAAATAAACATGTTCTTAAAAAAATGTTGCTCTTGATACCAACAAAAACTCTTAATACCAACAAAATAACAAAACATGCTCTTGATACCAATACCAACAAAAAATGATTTTGATACCAATGGTAAAGATAACAAACTTAAACAAACATGCATATAAAAACTCCAAAATATCTCTCCCCTTTTTGTCAATTCATCAACAAAGGGGTACAAACAATAAAGGACATAAATAATATTTTTCTCCCTTTTTGCATAAATCAAACAATAAAGGTATATATGCTATATACATTCATGAAGAGGAGAGACGTGAAGTTAACATTCATGAAGAAGAGAGATGTGAAGTTAACCCCCCCTGCATACATGCATTTATATGAAAAGAGATGACTAAACCCTAACCACATAAAGCATAATATGTAATGTATAAAAGAGATGTGAAGCTCCCTCTACATATATATACTACATACTAAAGAAAGGTCAATCACTTCAATATGACATACACTCAACATGAATCTATATATAGAGAAGATGTTAAGCTTCCCTTGCATATAAGTAATACAAATCAAAACATTATGATACCAATTGAAAAATATATCAATTTTGTATGAAGGTATACATTGAAACATCATGATACCAATTTATGACACCAAGTGAAAATAAACAAAATATTTTGAAGATATCAACAAAATTTTGATACCAATTAAAAGATATAAATATATATAGGCAATCTTGATATCAATTGACAAAATTAGTACCAATTGAAAATATTTTACACTTTTGATACTAATTGAAAAACATAAACCAATTTTTTTATTTAAACACTAAGATCATTTTGCAATAAAGATACCAAATAGAGAATAATATCAATTTAAGATTCTTGATACCAATATTGAAAATGAAACATATACCAATTGAAAATAATTTTCATGAGGAGCATAGGAAACCAAATAAAAACTAAGATATCAATTTTCAACATAAATTGTGGGAGTAAAATACCAATTGTAGACAGAACCGATTGAAAGGTAAAACATGAATTTTCTCTCCCTTTATAAAATACTAATGAAAACGATGCATAAGCTTGTATAAGATACCAATTGAAAAATAATTATCATTAAGGACTAAATCAAGCTTAGCATAATCAAATTTGTGCTTAAAGATATAGAGATATAGTAAGCACAATCAAAACACATATATATGTATGAAAAAGTAAATACCAATTGAAATTGATACTATTTGAAGTTGAAGCATACATTATAGAAACAAATATGAGTATACAAAATAAATATCAATTGTGATACCAATTGAAAACACAATGAGAATCAAGTGTATAACTCATACCTTCCACCCTATCATGCACATGTTAAAATGATTTTTAATTAAACTCACAAGGCATGGTCGCCCATCCAACCACCCATATATAGGTAGGGGTTTTCAAAAATAAGTTTAAAAATAAGTTTAGCATATTTGAAAACTCTATCAAAATGAAGAATACGAACTAGTTTTATGAAAAACTTAAAAACTAGTCCAAAATCCTTCAAGTAAGGAATAAAACAAGAAGATATCCATGAAAATATGAAAATCACATAATCAACACTCAAGGTCAATATAGCACATATAATACTCATGAAAACAAAGTCATGAGAAAACAACAAGTAATGTGAGTGTACAAAGTCATGTAATTAACAAAATCATAGAATAAGGCCATTAAGCTCAATATGAAATTCCTTAAAACATGAAAATTTAATTTTTATCAAAAATAATACTAACTCCAAGGCATATGTATATTATGTCAAAACTAGAAGTATACATACATATCCAAACACAATTGAGTCCATAAAAGAATATTGCATGAAAGGCAAATGACTCATGGTTATACATGTATATCAAATAGTTTTGGCAAAATTAATATATACATGAAGCTAAACCATATTATCATAAAAACATGTTCAAAAATAGGGAATACAAGTTGAAAATGTATGAATCACCAAAATTAGGCCATACTAGTACACTAAAGAGTAGAAATGAGCAATCAAATACAAACATATAATATCTATTTGTGGCTCATTAGTTGTACAAGTATTGACACGAGTTTGCATGAAAAATTGCATCTAAACATGTAATCAAATCATGAAGCATAAAACAAAACATAAATTAACATGATCATTATGTAAATGCACATGTATTAGACTAGGATATACAACATAGTTAAACTAAAGGTGACAACACAATAATATAAATCTATATAGAACATGGGTGTATCTCAAATACTATACATGCATGTCACTAATCTAAATATCATGACATTTAACATAATAATTAAGAAACATCAAAACATGCTAAAAACTAATGACATGAAAAGCATGTAAAAAATAAATGGGAGATAGAGATCGTTATCAAAATTATGAGGGCACTTCTCTATACCTCCAAACCATGGTGGTCCTCCCATCGAACTCCCCTTGAAAGTGATGCATCCAAAATAGTCACCTTTTAGCTCGGAACGCATCCACCTCAAGGCATCAACATCTCTCACATCAAGTGAGAGCCCACACGTACATCAAATAAAATAGGAGTGGTCTTTGCTACCCATACTCTTTTGGGTCCATGGGGGTTGCTCCTTTCCTAACCCAAACAAACTTATTTGCTAAATTTACATCATGTATTCTATTATAACAAAACTTAGAAAGGTGGCCTTTACGTCCACAATGTGTACAAGTGTACACATGAGCATACATAGTGTTATGAGTGTGAACGTGAGGAGCATGTGTATGCCGTGGTATGTGTGCATGCATAGATGGAACTTGTTTCTTTCGAAACATAGATTCCAAATGTGTGTGGTTTATGGCACATTAGCTCAAACTGAAGCTCAAACAATCAACACTCTTCTTTAAAATATTTAAATCATTTGCAATAGTAGAAGAAGAAGTGGAGCATGCAATAGGTGGTGAAGGTATACTAGCATGACAAACATGAGAATCTAAGTCATTTTTCAAAGAAATATTTTCTTTAGAAATTGAATCTAGTTCCTTTGAAATAGAAATAATCTTGTTTTTCAAAGAATCATTTTCTTTTAAGACAAAAACAAGTTTTGAAGATAGATCTTCATTTTTCTTCAAAACAATGTCACAATCTTTTTTGTTTTTCAAAATTTCATTTTCTTTTAGGGTAAGATCAAGTTTATATTTCAGTGAATCCCTTTCATTAGAAATCTCATCTCTTTCTTACAAATAATATCAAATTTAGAAAACAACTCTTTATTTTCTTTAGTTAATTTAAAAGTTTTCTTTTTCAAAACTTTATATTTTTTCAAGAGGTTTTCACGAACAATAGATAGCTCTTCATTTAATGCATCGGCATCCATACTATCATGATCATCAAAAGAAGAGCTAGCACTATCTAGTTGAGTATCCGAATGTACCTCAAGGGAGTCATTGTTGGCCCAAAGGCCTTCCACCCTAGTTTTGATGATGATTAACTCATGTAGTTATGTTTACTAATTATCTTGTGATTTTAGTTTCAGATCATGTAACAAGATATTAGTTGGTGATTGCTTCCAAAAGAGGTGTTTTAGAAGCCTTCACATGGTGATTCCAGGGCCCAAGCATCAAGATCACATATAACTTCGCTCGTGGATCACGGAGTTTGGATCGGCTCTACTTGAAGATCGAGATTGTCAAGAAGACTTAGGTATCCATAGTTTAGAGTGTGTTTAGATTCAAATTTGTAAAGCTTAGAATAATTGATATGCTCAAGTGCACAACACACACGTTTTATGGTTTTTCGGTTTTTAGTTTAACCGATATTTGTTTTCATGAATAGATTGATCAAAACAAGTTTAAATGGTTTATATGCATAATAGATGTATTCTAGTTATACATGCATGCTTAAACTTCCTATACAAACTTATTTTGTCTTTCCTATTCATGTATAGAAAAATCCAAGTTTGATAAAAATACATGTTTTGGTTTT
The DNA here is from genome assembly GCA_038442645.1 of Agave tequilana. Taxonomy (NCBI): domain Eukaryota; kingdom Viridiplantae; phylum Streptophyta; class Magnoliopsida; order Asparagales; family Asparagaceae; genus Agave; species Agave tequilana. The sequence continues at coordinate 32,126 of JAVJIF010007661.1, forward strand.
TGGTAAAAATGATAAGACACAAAAATAGTTCAAATTGCTTGATAATTGAGTTAAAATTTTTATCACATGTTTATATATCAATGCAAAATGATAAAACTATTTTTGGGTATTTTTACAAAGACTTAAAAGATTTTTAGAAATATTTTAACTTATGTTTTTCTGCCCAGAACAGTGTCTGTCAGGCCAGGTCGGCCGACCGCATGGGTCGACCGAACCATAGGCCGGTCGACCCGTACGGTCGACCGACGTGCACAGAACCGTGCACGTCTGGCACACACAGGGACGGTCGGCCGGGCGGCCGACCGGACCAGAGAGCTCTGCTCTCTGTTTATTTGGGTCGACCGGGTTGCCCCAACGGTCACATTTCTGACCGTTAGCGGTCGGCCGGGCCGGCCGACCGGTAGCCTGTCAAGCTGCCAGATCAGCCTAACGGCTAGTTTTGTTTTGGGGCTATAAATACCCCATTGTTTGGTGTTTTTAACCAAGATTTTTAGAGCTGATTTTCTCCCATTCTCTGGTTTTAAAAACAAGTTTTAAAAGTGTTTAAAGAGCAAAAAGACTCATTCTATTTGTTTTTAAGTGTTTTGTTATTTTCAAAGAAACTAGGTTTTGGGAATTGTTTTAGAGCAAAAATCTCTATATCATTTTTTGGTGTTTTCCCAAGAGTTTTCTTTGATCAAAACACTTGTTTTTCACACTTGAGCTATCCTCTATCCTAATCTATTAGGATCATTTGTTTTGTGGAAAAAGAGAAAGAGAGATTGTTTGTGGTTGAAAGAAACCACTTGTTGTACACCCTTGATTTTGTTGTATCCCTCTTTGGTAGAGGTTGATCGGGTGATTGGTTTGCTCCCTCTTTGGTAGAGGTTAAGGCTTGTGTTTGCTCCCTCTAGTGAGAGGTGGAGTTTGGTTTGTATCCCTCTTCGGTATAGGTGTTGGTTGTTGTTATATTGTCTACGGGCCTACCCCTCGGTTGTAAGGCGGTGTTTGAGAGAGGAGTTTGGTACTCCTAGTGTTGTAACAAATCCTCTTCGGTAGAGGTTCCCTCGGTGGGAGATAGTGGATTGGAAATCCTTCACGGTGGTGAAGGCGGAGATGTAGAGCTAGGGGCTCGAACCTCGAAACATATCTTTGTGTTTGCGTTTGATCCATTATCTCTAACTCTCTCTCTCTCTTTACAGTTGTACAAAGCATCATTCTTCATTCATATCATACATTGCTTGCATTGTACCTTGCATATTTCATATTGCTATATCTTGTATATGCGTGGTTGTTTGTGTGTGCCTCACTTATACTTAACCACAAGAGCTTCACATAGCACCTCAACCCATTCAAGGGAATCAAGAGGAGTTAGTCCAGAGCCCTTCATGGGGAATTCGGCTACACTTGTTGGTTGTATTAAGTGTGTTGCAAAATTTGCATTAGCTTCCGCATTTAGCGCATTTAGTTCCTAGATTAGCATTATCACCTATTCACCCCCCCTCTAGGTGATTTACAATTGGCATCAGGGCACTTTCAGTCATTCCCTTAGACCATGTAGTATGCATCGTCAGATTCATCCTCACTAGATTTCTCCTCTACAATACTTGATGTTTGAAGCTTTGGAGAGGTCAAGGTGTTCTACACTGCAAAGACGGAATCACAATGAGAAACCTTACACAAATATTCTTTGTTAAGTGTGCTCCTAAGTGCCAATAGGGCTTGTGCATTGGCCTCTATATGCTTGTTATTACCAAGATAAGATTTCTTAGTAGCGGCAAGGAAAACATGCAAACCATGGTCTTGAGATACATACTCATCTTAATCTTCCATACGTTGATGTTAGAAACATCAAACATAGGAGGGGTCATGAAATCCATGAATGTAAACAATATGTGTGCAAATGCAACTATAGATTAGCAACCAAGATCACACTCCTAGGTGGTTAAACCTAATATCAGGAGCGTAGGCTCTGATACCAATTGAAAGTACACCTAGAGGGGGTGAATAGGTGTAAGGCTAATCTAGTGACAAATAATGCGAAATTTAAAGACTAATGCAATACACTTAGTGAAACCAAAGAGTGTAGACGAATTTCCGGCGAAGGACTCTAGACTAACTCCTCTAAATTCCTCTGAATAAGAGTTGAGGTGCTATATGAAGCTCTCTTGGTTCAACACAAGTATGACACACACACAAGCAATACCAAGCATATAAATGATATGAACAATATGAAATGATGCAATGCACAATGTAAGAGAGAGAGTAAGAGATAGTGGATCAAACACAAACACACGGATATGTTTCGAGGTTCGAGCACACAGTTTTACGTCCCCGCCTTCACACAGAAGGATTTTCACTATATCATCCACATAGCACTTCCCACACAGGGAACCTCCACTGAGGATTTGGGTAAATACAATTTGGGAGTGCACTCCTCTTTCCAATAATGTAACCTCTCACTAGAGGCAAGGCACAAAACAAATCACCTCCACACTTAGAGGGATGGGCACTTAGCCAAATAACTATCAACCTCACACTTGAGGAATAAGGCTCAAAGTCATACTACCACAATCACCTCACACTTGAGGGACTCCAACACAACTTCCACAATCACCTCTACACAAGAGGGATAACAACACAATCACCTCTCACTAGAGGGATATCACAAATGTGGGAGGGTTACAACACTTGGTGGTCTATCTCAACAACCAATTCCTTCTCACAAAATAATGATCCTCGAGATAGGATAGATAGATAGATAAGCTCAAGTGTGAGAAAATAAAGTGTTTGAAATAAAGAAAAACAATTAGGAAAATCTCCAAATAGATATTGAAATCAAGATCAAAAATCACTTCCCAAAAGACTCTATTTCTAACACTTTTTAAAATAAATAAAGATGAAATATTTTTGCTATAAAACTCTTTCAAAAACTTGTATTAAAACACTTAAGAAGATGAAAATTTTTGCTTTTGAAATTCTTGGTGAAATCAGCCAAAGAATGGGGTATTTATAATCCTCAAACAAATCTGCCCGTTGGCAGCTGAAAAGGGCAGAATTACCCTTCCAGTCAACCGCCCGGTTGACCGGCCCAATGGTCAGATTTCTGTCCGTTGTGCCTCCGGTCGATCGATCGGTCGACCGGGACTGGATACAGAGAGCAGCAGCTCTCTGCCGGTCGACCGGCCGGTCGACTGGGGGCCATTTCTAGAGAGCAGAGCTCTCTGGCTGGTCCACCGCCTGGTCAACCGGCCGACCAGCCCAGGCTGTGTGCACGTTTGTGCACGTTGGTCGATCGGACCAGTCGACCGACTTCTACTACGGTCGATCGGTCCGCTCGACCGGCAGACAGCCAGGTCAGATTTTTAGGATTTAAAAACTTGTCTTTTTTATTATCAATTAAATCCCATAAAATTACATAAATTCGACAAAATCAGTTCTTATTTTATTTTTTGAAATACAAATATGTGTGACAAAAATTCAACACATATTTCAAATAATTTGAACCATTTTTGTGAGATAGAAATTTTGCCGTAAACCAAAAACCGTATTTTCCAAAACTAGGATTTTTTAAATGGTAATCCGATTTTTTCAAAACACATGTAAATACAAAAACATGATATTTAAATAACTTTTAAGCATGTTGTATATGGATATAATCTAATATACATGAAAGATATTATATCTATGTTTTTGACATTAAATCCAAAAATAAGTTTTGTTTAAATACAAAACTCCAAACACATGAATAGCCTTATTAAAATAAGTTTTCCTAAGTATATGAAGCATAGATGTATATAAATCAAATCTAATATACATTAAATCATGTAAACTTGTTTTGATTCTGTCTATTTATGAAAACCAAGATCGGTTAAACCGAAAACTAAAATCAAAACATGAAACTTGTGTGTGTAATGTGAACTTGAGCATATCACACGATCTAATCTTTACAATGAGATCTAAACAAACTTAAACTAAACAAACCGAGGTCTTCTTGTAGAACTCCGTCTCCAAGTTGACTCGATCCAAACGCGATCCAACGAGCTTGACTCCAACCGAGTGCTAAATGTGAACTTGACGCTCAAGTTCTTGAATCACCATGTGAAAGCTCCAAAACACCTCTGTTGAAGCAAATCACCTACTAATATCGTAATTAAATATCTGAAACTAAATATCACAAGATTATTAGTAAACTATAGCTACATGAGTTAATCATCATCAAAACTAGAGCGAGAGCGAAGGGCCTCTGGGCCAACATAATGTTAAAGTGAGAGTTCCCATCTATTATACATAGCATATGAAACTAAAGAGTTTTTAGTTTGCTTCACATTATAGTACAATATTTCTTCAAAACAGGTCAGGATTACTGATAGTCACAAATATCTCTCACCTATTTTTATTATTTATGTTTACAACTCCAACTTTTTTATTTTATTCTTTAGATTAATTTGCAACATATTGGTTACTTCCAATGTCTCAATAACCGGTATTGTTGTCGAACTGGCGAAGTATCATCTTATATCTCTTGAAGTCGTAAAAAGAATAGTGTTATGCAATTTCTAAAATTTATGGCTGTTCATTCTTAATGCATGAATTTCTCATCACCGTGAAGGCGATTCTATATGAGAAAATAGAACATTGCAATCAGTAATATTTGGATGCATTATTTTGATGTTCACATAATGAGCATGACTATTCTATTTGGATTTCTCAAATTGAACTTGTCACTTGTTGACCTGGGCTTGACATATTGCACGATCCAATCTGTGGATCGAAAGCCCATTATTGTATATGGGCTGGTCTGAGTCGGATCTTGAACCCACATCTTAATTACACGTTCATTATTGCAAATAACTTTTACAGAAATCATAAAAAGAGATAAAAGAAATCTCTTCGTGAAACGATCAATTTAACCAAGAGTTATTTATAGGTTGCAAGGAGAAAGGTATATAATTAGTAAGTTTTTTTTTCTTTATAAAAATTATTCAATTTCCCTTGGAAGTAAATGCTTAATTCTTACACCGTCTTTGATTTGGAGTAAACATGTTTATTTCTTAATACTTCTTTTATTAAGAATATTTCTGTGTTGCATCACATATGGATTGCACATTACATAAACGGGAAACAAAAACAAACAAGAAGCTTTTATGCATTGAGGCATTATGAATTAAATTAAATGGACTCTATTCTATGGAATTGTAATCTATTTTGTTCTTGCAAATAGTCTAGTCTAATTTAGCCTGCATGAGTTGAGGGTCAGAAATCAAATTCTGATAAACTTGAATCAACTCTTAATAATATGTTATTCATGTCATACATTAATATCATACACATACAAACCATGAGTTTATAGATATATCTTGTATCATGTTCTATTGTGTGAACACGGTGGTCCTTTATCACTTGATATTGTATAAGAAAGATGTCCAAAATCCTTAAAGATGGAAATTAAAAGAAAACTTCATAATGTTTTCTTGCCCACTCCATATCTTTTTGTCTTTTCTTAATGGAAGAAAACAAAATGACAAATATAAAAACACATAGGTTAGGGCAGGTAAGTACTCTTTTTTATAAACCCTTCCATCAAATTTATTATAACAAACAAATTGAAAACTATATTTATTCATTTATATGGCTATTCATTAATTTACTCCATTCTATTATATGTATTCTTTATGTCAAGTAAAATGAAATGAGTCACATTAGTAAAAATATCTTACATTGAGATCTTGTACACAAGTATTGGTTACTGTTTCTAGTGTTTGTTTCTACAACAGGAGTTTGGATTATGAAATGTCTTAAATTTAAAGTTACGCAACAACTTTTATTATAAAAACAAACAAATAATAAAAAATAAATAAAAATTGATAGACAAAACAATTTTAGAAATAAAACAAGTGATTATTCTTATTAAATTACAAATTGAGTCGGTAGTAATCTTAATTTTTTTTTCAACCATAATCAACAGCAAGAATTAAATATTGATGTTATACAAGTATTATCATCAGTAACTCTTTTCTGTCTTACTTCACATAAGATCCAAGTTACATTAAATTAGAATCACTCAGCATGGGAGGTCCTCACGCCAAACACATCTCTTGTTGATTTTTCATGATAAGATAAATCACCATTCCTTTTTTTTCAACTTAAACTAGTTCCGCACATTTGTAGATTCTTCAAATAAACTAATTTTCAGTAAAATTTTCAATAAAATCTCCGGAAAATCTTAACTCAATTTATTTGATTTTTGTCATGTCAGAGCATATTTACTGTTATAATATAATTATCCACACATTTCGCTCCTGACTTTAATTTTGCTTATTCTGAATGACCAAGTCATCTGCTTTTTCATTATCAGTATGATGGTTACATCCAATATCTCACTAGTTCTATAGATAATACTAATCTCATTTAAAAATGAAAAGAAAAAAGAAAACTTGATACCTAGAAATTAAAGGCCAATTTCAAGGAACAGGTGTGTTTCTACTGGACGATAGAAATATGATGGGAGAACTTTTGCTCTTGACAGAAGATTTCTCCATTGGCTATCGAACTTATAAAACAAGCATGGGTCATTCCAAGTGCATGAACAAAGATTTTTATCACGATAAAAGGGTATTCCCGGCTCTAGCAATGGATTAAAACTTAGAATTAAGATGGATTAAAGAGTAACTATTAAAAAAAATTCTTGCTTTGTTATAAGTAGTGACTGTAGTTTGTACAAAAACATAACATATATAGTCTCATACAAATGGCTTGAAGCGATCATGCCTCTATAGCCAATGTCTTATAAGGTGGTTGGCAAAACTTTAAAAGTTCATTAGTTTTGTATGTTTTTTTTAAAATAAAATATTACTTTTATAATCTTATTAAGTTTTTTTTCCTTCTAAAATAGCTACTGTTCTCTTAAAAAGTAGGATTGATCTTACAAAATTTCATGCATAAAAAGTATTGGAAAGGTAACAAATGTATAAATTAAGACACTAAAACAGCAAATCATGGGTATAAACTTGTGTATGTTACCCCTTTCCCAGATGTACAGAAAACATTATTGGATAATTATCATGCTATTTAGTGATAAAAACTTAGAAAGTTTGGAAAGTAGAGAAAAATATCTCTTAAAGTTTATAGAAATAAAAGTCTACTACAAACTACTGAATGGCTTTTATCGGTTCTCTCATACATAATAGTTCTAAAACTGCTCAAATTCTAATTTACATTACCATTAAAATACTTCTATAAAAGAAACTAGTTAGAAAAAAAATTCTTCTATCAATTTTGACCTAAAGAAGAAAATAAACTATTTAATCTGAAAACTATAGTTATAATATAATTAGATATTACTATTTAGTAACTTTTTATTTTTAAATGAAAAAATATTGTTTTAAAATTTCTTTTCTTTGTGAGTCTCAATAATATAGTTTTGATTTTTTTTGTTATGGCTTTCCTCTCTCTCTCACAGACTTTTCCCTATCAAATGTCTATCACTATTTTATATTTTTTATTTGAAACCACCTACTCCTTAATTAAGATGCAATCCATTAGATAATAGATAGATAAATCTAAAACATTCAAATAGTTTATATAGGAATAAAAGTTAACAGGAAGATATAAATTTCTCATTGTAAATAATAAAATTTTATGTTTAGAAGAAAAAAAGCCATAAGTATGTTTAATTAAGTTTAGAAAAATTGTATCAAGTATAAAAATCACTGAAAATATTAGCATCTTATTTACACTATTATTGACGATAATTAAATATAAATCAGTAAATTGTACCTCTAACTAATAAATACTAAAATAACATATTAACATACAAAATGTTAATTTCCCAAAATAAGCATACATATATTTTTTGAGGCTCATAACATTTATCGATATTTTGAAAAAATTAATCTCAAATGTATAATTTTATCAAATTTTCTTTTTTATATCTTATTTCTTTTTTGATAAACACATGATACCTTTGAATTTTTAATATATATTTTTATCTATTTTAAATATACACACACACTCTATTTCATGCTTAAATTTATACAAACTTTAATGTAACATCAATTTTCTTAATGCCTTGTGGTAGTAGTGTAGATAAATCACGGTTTTTTTTTATAAGGAATAATACGATATTTATATTAAAAGACAATGATTATTTAGTAATAACAGTTATAATAAATGCATAATTATATTTCATTACTAATTTATTTTTAATCCTTTTCTAACGTGCATAGGACGTGCCAAGTATTAAAGAAAAACAAAAAAACTTTAAAATGTTCAAAATTTAATAAGAAGAAAGAAATATATAAAGTCCTATAATATATGATGACTCAAACTTTTAAAAGAAAAAAGAGAGAAATAACAAATTGACAGAAAGTCGCACTTTTCAAATGAATTCTAATTATGACAAATTTTTGTTCATTGGCATAATTAAAATTTTTTTGAAACTGATATAGAATTTATAGATCTACACTATATTTGAAACAACCAATTTATTTGATGTTCCGCTAAAAAAGAATTAGTTGAAGTCGAGGGATTTCTACAAATACCAGATCAAAAAAGTGTTAGTATTAGATCTATGTAACTTGGGATTCTATTTGGTAGGGTCGGGATAAAGTTTTTAGACAGAGGAGCATATCATGATTTTCGTTGACTGAGACTGGGTATACCAAACAAAAGTATATATGTAACTCTTTGATCATGGACAGCAAAAAAGTCATATCACTTGCAAAATTTCCATCAAGCTTTGAATCTTGCAAACTTTCACATGTGAACTCCGTTTTTTTCATGTTCAGGGTGCATAAGAACCCTATTTTCTTCCTCTTCCTCTTGGAACTCGGAAATAGAATGTTGATTGTCACAAGAGAGTAAATTTGAAGTGCAGAGGCATCACTTATAACTTCAAATGCTAAAGGTTCACATTGTGGATTTAGAAATACCAGCTCTTTTGAATTTTTCATAAAGCATGCTCCTGATGGCAGTTGACTCAGTTCAATAGCAAATGAGCAGTCTCTTCAATTAAGTTCAGTAAATTTATAAAGAGATGATTTTGCTTGAACCTTTCACAATCTCCATCATGCTATTCTTTTTGACATGTCATTGAACATCTTCTTTAGGCAATTTTTAGTGGAAATCTAAATAATTGAAGTCATGCTCAACTCCATTCATCTACGTAAAAACAGTTTTGTATCATTGTTAGACTATAAATATAATACCCTCTAACTCTTGTCGCAACTTTGGAGTTTTGTTGTAGTGCAGGGTCTTTAATATGATATTATAGCAACACGTGCTTAATTTTCATCGGTTGTCACATTTAAAAACTAGACTTAAAAAACAAAAGTATCACTGCACAGAAGCGCAAATTCGACGCATGAAAATGTGCACTTGACCTAGGGGGACATGCGAGAATATAAATATAATACCTTCAACATTTACCACAACTGTAGAATTTTTAATGCAGGTGAAAGGGTCTTTAATATCCTCAATATTCGTCACTATTATCATACATAGTCCAAATAATACAAAATTCAAATAATTTTATACAAAAAAATCTTCATCAAGATTTGAGACTTTTATCCCATCATCCTTACTGATGCTATTATTATTTGCAATTGTCAAATCACAACAAGGTGAGATATTGAGTTGGTCATCACATCTCCCTTGTTATCTTTGCTCTTCCTTCATCAGGTTGTTGACAACATATATAACTTCATGTTGTATGTCTCTGCTACTGATCTATTACCTCTCAGTTATGAAATTGTTGATACAAGCTCTACTTATAACTTCGAGATGACATTAGACAAGTGATACTGATTACTTACTTCCCTCTAGGATTTCATAGAACAAGTTTAAATTCTCAACTTTGCATTTCCAAACAAGAAAACCTTGGTATTAATGTGACCTGAAAAGAAAAGATCTTTGATTCACTGATATTACTCAAGGTGATGATCGAATCATTAGATTTTCGTAGGATTTCCTCGATATGATTGACTCCATTGATGAGAGCCTTGCTAACATTGTCGTTATCAATACTTTCAGCTATTAGAACAAGAGGAAAAACATATATCTCTAACATTTTATTACGCTAAAGAAAGCTGCTACAAATTATTCGAAGGTGGCTTTATATAGGCTCTCATACATATTAGTCCTAAAACTACTAAAAGTCTAATAAAGAAAATAAAATAAGAGTTCTAAAAAAATTACTCAAGCCCAAATAAAAAATAAAATAAAAGGGAATAAAAGTTCTACGTGTTGGAAATATGAAGAATAAATGTGAATCTTTGAGTTGAATTACGGCGAGATCCATTGATTGAATCAATTGGATAAAGGTTGAAGTGTGTTCTCCTTCTATTGGGGATGAACGTGGTATATTGACATGTTCAATTCTGACTTCAAATGAATGAGATATTCAAGTTTAAAGTTTGCCTAATTCAAAGCCCAAATGAGAATAAAGGTAGCTAAAAGCATTTAGTCCCACATTGACCATGGGATGAATGTTTAAAGTATTTAAATAGAGAAAAATGGGAACAAAGGGTGTGCCTTTTGGGTACTTGGAGTTTTCACGTGCGATTAGGGGGACACCATGCTCGCACGTACGCGCGCGCCGCCAGCGACGGTAGCCGGCCGGTGCTGGGCCGGGCTCGGGCTCGGGTCTGGATTCCCTACCTGGTCCGGTATGAACCGGGTCTCACGGGTATATGGACCGGGTCTCACGGGTATGGGTTACCACCGCGGGTATCGGTTGCTGTCTGAAACGAACCGCGACTTCCAAGCGCTATAAATAGCACTCCATTTTCTCAAACATTTCTGTCAAAGCGACTTCCAAGAGATTCTGAAAAATTCCTTCTAAAAGAAGGCTCAGAAAATTTAACAGATTCTTTAATAGAATTGTTGTCTGAATCTGTGACTTTCAAAGAAGAATATTCTTCTACCTTCCTCCTTTCTCTCCAGTGGGTGCTCCTACAAAATAAAGACAAATATTCTCCATGAAATTTGTTTTAGTCATGTTGCTTCAATTATCCTATGAAGGTACTGGTTAACTATGGTTCGACCGTACGGTGATTTGGTAGTGCTATCTAAATATCGTGAAGGAGTGTTTTATCTTGGGAGACCAGCGTCCAGTAACCCGTTAGCACTATTGCGGGGGACGTAATTGTCTTAAGGAGATTCGCTATAAGCGTACCTCACTCCAAATACTGTATAAGTGAATTAATTTTCTTTATACAGGGGTTATACTGATATTTAGTATATTGAGACTGACTTATACTAGTCTAATTAGTGTTTAACCAAGGAAGGTAATTAAAAGATGGTTCTTTAATTAAGGAACGTTCTATTGAACGAAAAACCTCTCACCTGATATTCACCGACCTGGCCAATTAGATCGGTGATATTTCGGTGATATTGATTAGTTGTCAGATTGATCCTAGAAACTAACAATCTTAAGGCAGTTAATTTGAAGTTTCTTACTTCTGTTCTGCTTGAACTTGCAGAAAATGTCTGAGACTAATCAAGACAGCTCAAGCAAGGCACCAAACATGCAAATACAAGTTTTGATGCCTACTCCACTTCCTAACCTGAAGCCGGAGAATCCAGAAAAATTTGATGGCACAGAATTCAAGAGGTGGCAACAGAAGATGCTCTTCTACTTGACCACTCTGCATCTGGCCAAATTCCTGCAAGAAGATCCACCAGAACCCGAAACTGATAAGGACTCAGTGCTTGCAGTCGATGCATAGACTCAAGGTGACTTCCTTTGCTGAAACTATATTTTGAATAGACTGGATGACTCTCTTTACAATGTCTACAGTCCTATCACAATGGCAAAGAAGTTATGGGATAGTCTTGATAAGAAGTATAAGACTGAGGATGCTGGTACCAAGAAGTTCGTGGTAGGACGATTTCTAGAGTACAAGATGGTGCACAATAAGACTGTGATCAGTCAGGGGCAAGAGTTTCAACTTATCTTGCACGAGATAGAAGCCAAAGGTATGATTCTACCTGAAACTTTTCAGGTTGCTACTATCATGGAGAAACTCCCACCGCGTGAGAGATTTCAAGAATTACCTAAAGCACAAGCACAAGGAGCTTAAGTTGGAAGATCTCATTGTGAGGCTTCAAATTGAGGAGGACAACTGAAAGTCCGAGAAAAGGAGCAGTAAGAACTCCTATGAAGCCAAGGCCTATGTGATCGAAGACTCAAAGGGGAAAGAGTTTACTTTCAAAGGCTTAAAGCGGTAGAAGACTGCCCAAGGGTACAAAGGCAAGGTCCAAGAAGGCAAGAACATGCGCTTCAAGGGAACCTGCTACATCTGCAGCAAAGAATGGCATAAGGCGAATGAATGTCACAGCCGTCTCAAAAAGAACAAGAAGAACTATCCACAAGCAAACCTGACCGACCATGTGTCGCCAAGCCTTTCAGCTGTGGTGTCAGAAGTGAATCTGACGACCAACAATAAGGATTGGTGGGTAGACACAGGGGCTACTCGGCACATCTGCTCTGAGAAATTATTATTCTCTGAATATCAAAAACTAGAGTAAGATGAGCAACTCTTCATGAGAAACTCAGCCATCTCCAAGGTTGAAGAAAAAGGAAAGGTCATCCTGAAGTGAACATCTGGGAAAGAGCTTACTCTGAACGATGTGGTACATGTCCCAGATATCCGCAAGAACCTGATCTCTGGATCAGTACTTAGTAAGAAAAGATTTAGAATGGTTTTTGAATCAGATAAATTTGTACTTACTAAGGGTGGAATGTATGTAGGAAAGGGTTATCTTACTGATGGACTTTTTAAAGCCAATGTTGTAGTGGTGGACAAAAAGCCTGTGTATTTGTACCTGAAGCTTATAAATAAAGAAAAGTCTTCTGTTTATTTGCTTGAGTCTCCTATTTTATGACATGGTAGATTATGTCATGTAAATTACAAGTCATTAAAAACTTGTCTAATCTAGGATATATTCCTAAACTCAACTTGGAAGAAATTCGCAAGTGTGAGATTTGTGTTGAGGTCAAGTTACCGAAAAATTCCTTTCACTCAATTGATCAAAATACAGAACCTTTAGGGTTAATTCATAGCGATCTGTGTGACTTGAAGTTTATGCCAACTAAAGGTGGGAAAAAGTATTTTATTACTTTTATTGATGACTGTACAAGTATTGTTATGTGTATCTTTTAAACAGTAAGGATGAGGCAATGAATATGTTTATAACATATAAAGCCGAAGTTGAGAATTAACTCAACAAGAATATCAAGATTCTAAAATCTGATAGAGGCGAAGAATATGAATCAAATGATTTTAGTGAGTTATGTGCTAAATTTGGTATAATCCATCAAACTACAGCACCATATACTCCTCAGCAAAATGGAATTGCTGAACAGAAGAACAGAACTTTGAAGGATATGGTCAATTCCATGTTCGTAAGTTCTGAAGCTCTACAGAACTTGTGGGGGAAGCTCTGTTAACTGCAAATTATATTCTAAACAGAGTACCCCACAAGAAACTTGGTCTTATACCATTTGAGTTATGGCATGGAAGGACACCTTCCTACCATTATCTCAAAATGTGGGGGTGCCTTGCAAAAGTACTAGCGCCATTACCTAAAAAGACTAAGTTGGGAGCAAGAACTATGGACTGCAGATTCATAGGCTATGCCTTAAATAGTAGTGCCTATAGATTTCTGGTTCATAAATCAGAGATACCAGATATTTATGTAAACATGATTATTGAATCTAGAGATGCTGTGTTCTTTGAAGATATTTATAAACGAGAAACAAATAAGACTTCTGGGAAAGAACACATGAAATGGCGTTCAGGGACGAAAGCTCCAAGGAACTGATTGTTAATGCGAAAATTGAACCAAGAAGAAGTCAGAGATCTAGAATCTCAAAATCTTTTGGTCCAGATTTTGTAGCATTTGCTATTGAAAGCGAGCCTCAAACATTTAAAGAGGGTATGTCTACCCCAGAGGTACAAATGTGAAAAGAAACTATAAATAGCGAAATAGAATCCATACTAAGTAATCATACTTGGGAATTAGCAAACTTGCCTTATGGCAGTAAACCAATTGGGTGTAAGTGAATTTTCAAAAGAAAATTAAAACCCGATGGATCTATCGAAAAGTACAAGGCTAGATTAGTAGCCAAGGGTTATCGACAAAAGAAAGGACTTGACTACTTCGATACTTATTCACCAGTAATAAAATAATCTCCATTCAGATGTTGATTGCAATTGCAGTACTGCATAACTTAGATATCCATCAAATGGATGTCAAAACTGCATTCTTAAATAGTGAATTAAATGAAGAAATATATATGGAGCAACATGAAGAATTTATAGTCAAGGGCCAAGAACACAAAGTGTGTAAATTGATAAAATCCTTATACGGTCTAAAGCAGGTTCCAAAATAATGACATGAGAAATTTAATAGTGTCATGATCAAAGATGGATTCACTATCAATGAATGCAATAAGTGTGTTTACACTAAAACAGTTGAAAATACATGTATCATTGTTTGTCTTTATGTAGACGACATGTTGATACTTGGGACTAATATTGAAATGATTAAGTACACTAAGAAAATGTTATCCAACAATTTTGACATGAAGGATCTAGGGGTTGTTGATGTAATTTTTAGAATTAAAATCACAAAAACACCAGATGAAATCAGTCTATCTCAATCTCACTACGTGGAGAAGATGATAGAAAGATTTAAGGATCTTGGGATAAAGGAGAATATAAATCCTTTTCTCCCACACATCCACCTTCATAAGAATACAGGAACTGGAGTACGCCAGTTGGAGTATTCTCAGATTATCGGAAGTCTAATGTATTTGATGAATTGCACTAGACCCAATGTTGCTTACGATGTAAGCAAGTTAAGCAAATACACTAGCAATCCTAGTGATGATCATTGGACTGCTCTACTACGAGTATTGAGTTACGTATCACATACCAAGGAATATGTCTTGAGATATGGACAGTATCCACCTGTACTTGAAGGATACAGTGATGCTAATTGGATTGCAGATTCTGAGGAATCAAAATCAACTAGCGGATATGTATTTACTCTAGGAGGAGCAGCGGTATCTTGAAAATCTTTCAAACAAACATGTATTGCCCGTTCCACTATGGAATCAGAATTCATAGCCTTAGATAAGGCTGGAGAAGAAGCAGAATGGCTTCGACAATTTTTAGAAGATATACCATTATGGCAAAAGCCAGTGCCTGCTATATGTATACACTGCGATAATCAAGCAGCTATATTTAGGACACAAAATGTTATATACAACGGTAAGTCTAGACATATTCATCTTAGAGATAATACTGTTAAGCAGTTGCTCTCAAATGGAATTATCTCTATTGACTTTGTCTCGTCAAAAGATAATTTAGTGGATCCACTTACTAAAGGTTTAAGTGAAGAGCGTACAAACTGCGCATCGAGGGGAATGGGTCTAAAAGCCTAATCATACCGAGTCAGCTTAATGGAAACCTCATTTAGCGACTGGAGATCCACGGACTAAGTTGAAGAGGAAAAACTAGTTATGATTGACTCAGCAAGTAAGTACTTAGGAGCTTGACTCCAATCCATTCCTAAGGTGCACACAAGTGCTTTCTACAAGTGGATTAAGGTTAAGCTTAACGCTTTTAATGATGCCTATATCTTGTTACTATACAAGTGGAGTAGAGTAGACTACTCTTAATAGGACGATCACCTATGTGAGTATAGAGTTGGGTCGGCTCTTTGGGAATTTCAATAGAGGCTGTTATTCCCTAAAGATACTCTCTGAAACTAAGAATGTCCAGGGCCAAAATGGACACAACCGAGAACCAAAGTTGATTTGGAAAGTTACTATGTGAAGCTTGTTGACTTGACTTACACTAACAGCTAACAGTTCAAAACCTAGTTCACTGATTAGTCAGTAAGTCTGATAAACCTTTCGCTATGGAAGGTTCAAGACCTAGTTCACCTATCCTGATGCAGTTTCTTTTCTAAAGTACCTTTCACTATAGAGTCAGTCTCTTTGTGTGTCAATTCCTTGAATCTCCATTCATTGTGGGGGATTGTTGGAAATATGAAGAAAAAATGTGATTCTTTGAGTTGACTTACGGCGAGATCTATTGATTGAATCAATTGAATAATGGTTGGAGTGTGTTCTCCTTCCATTGGGGATGAACGTGGTATATTCACATATTCAATTCCGACTTCGAATGAATGAGATATTCAAGTCTAAAGTTTGCCTAATTTAAAGCTAAAATGGAACTAAAGGTAGCTAAAAGTATTTAGTCCCACATTGGCCATGGGATAGAAGTTTGAAGTATTTAAATAGAGAAAAATGAGAACAAAGGGTGTGCCCTTTGGGTACTTGGAGTTTTCGCGCGCGATTAGGGGGACACCATGCCTGCACTTGCACACGCGCCGGCGCCAGGTCCGGGTCCGGGTTCGGGTTCCTTACCCGGTCCGGTTCTTTTTGAACCGGGTCTCACGGGTATGGGTTACCGCGGATATACCCGCTCCGCCATCCTGATCCGAACCGCCCAGCGCAACGGCTGTCAGCAAACCGCCGCGAACAGTTGGGCGGTTGCTATCTGAAACGAACCGTTGGAACGGTTCAGACCGAACCGTTGCAACCGTTCGGTTGGGTTCGGACACTTTTACCCCTCCCAGAGTGCTATAAATAGCGCTCCATTTTCTCAAACAAAACACATAACACAAAACAGAAGCAATCCTTCCTCTGCATACTGAAGTGGGATTTTCTGCAACTCAAATTCGAAGTGACTTCCAACAGTAAGTGGGGATTCTGCAACTCAGATTCCGAAGCGACTTCCAAGAGATTCTGAAAAATTTGTTCTGAAAGAAGGGTCAGAAAATTCAACAGATTCTTTAATAGAATTGTTGGCTGAATCTGTGACTTCCAAAGAAGAATATTCTTCTACCTTCCTCCTTTCTCTCCAGTGGGTGCTCCTCCAAAGTAAAGACAAAATATTCTCCCTGAAATTTGTCTTGATCCTGCTGCTTCAATTATCCTGTAAAGGTACTAGTTAATTACGGTTCGACCGTACGGTGATTTGGTAGTGCTATCTAAACACCGTGAAGGAGTATTGTATCTTAGGAGACCAGCGTCCAGTAACCCGTTAGCACCATTGCGGGGAACGTAATTGTCTTAAGGAGATTCGCTATAAGCGTACCTCACTCCAAGTACTATATAAGTGAATTAATTTTCTTTATACAGGGGTTATACAGATATTCAGTATATTGAGACTGACTTATACCAGTCTAATTGGTGTTTAACCAAGGAAGGTAATTGAAAGGTAGTTCTTTAATTAAAAACGTTCTATTGAACGGAAACCTCCCACCTGATATTCACCGACCTGGCCAATTAGATCGGTGATATTTCGGTGATATTGATTAGTTGTCAGATTGATCCTAGAAACTAACACTACGTTGACTCAAACTTTTAGAAAACAAACAAAGAAAATAAAATAAATTGCTAGATAATTGTCAAAATATGGCTGTGATCGCCCCCTATCGCGACTGAAGTTTCAAATATTTGAAATTTTTGCACACAAATTTGTTTTTTGCTTTTCCAAAATGTGTTGAAATACTCTTTTCATTTATTTTTTTTTTTTCTGACAACTGATAAATTAATATTTTGAAACTATTGTAATTGAAAATTTTGGTGCTCTCTCCTACATTCTCTCCCCTTGCCACCAAAGAATCCTGGGTCCGCCCATGTGAACATAAAATTTTAGTTTTCTATGCGATGGCTTGATAAACTCAAGAGACACTTATTCAATGACTATCAACTGAGCATGCCCAAAATTTAACCTTAATTAAATAACTGAAGAAATTTCTATTATTATTGTTATGGGAGATGCATTTCAGATTAGGAGTTGTTTGAATACCCACAAGTGACTCCAATCGAAAGAAACAATAAGCTGATTGTTTGTTTGGGGCACAGGCCTTCAGAGTCTTTTTTCTGAAGTTATAGTTGTTGCAAATTTGACTGCACTATCAATCGCAAAAGTAGGATATTTTAAAATAAATCTAATAAAAATTTCAGATATAAGCAAATTTTTATCTTTTATAATGCGGTACTATCTTCTCATGCACTACACCAAATATTTGCGATGTTTTTTTTTGCTACAGTTGGAGTTACAACTGCAAATTGTCAGATCAAACAACATGCATGCACTCGAATTTTATCAATAAAAGCGACATGTAGTTGGAGGAGCTATATGTCTCACGTTCAAAATTATGTTTAATCCTAGAATCATGAGCCCAAACTGCTTTTTTTAAGTAAACTAATAAAAGGTACTTAAAATCTCATTAAACTTGAGTCCTAATCTAATTAGAAAAGGAAGAAATTTAGAATTTTAATTTAGTAAGATGCATAAAAAGAACCTTTCACATTACCCCAAATCAGCAGCTCCAAGGTGTTCACTGTGATTCTCTAGAATGATAGGGAAAAAAATTGTTATATGACAAGACATAATGCAATAGAAATTGTAATACACTATATGAGTTTTTACCCAAAAAAAAAATAATAATATAATAACATATTATTATAGTGTATTGCAATAGAAATTGTAATACACTATATGAGTTTTTACACAAAAAAAAAAATAATAATATAATAACATATATGGAGGCACTGGGGATCAAACCTAGGTCCCAAGCAAGAGAGAGGAGAGAGTAAACCATTATGTCACATTGACGTATAATCTAAAAGCACTCGAAATTAAATTTGAACCTAACAAGCTAGACAATCTATAATTTTCAAATTTAAACCGAATCTCTTTGAGATTTTTTAGCAATCTTCAATTCTTATCTAAACTATTAAATTAAGCAATCTAAACCTAACTGAAATTCAGGTTTCTAAAATCCCTAATAACCTATATAAAGACTCAAACCCTTTCTTTCTCTTCTACCTCAAGAGAAAACTCTAATCCAGCTCTCCTCACCTTCATCTTTCCTTTCTCCTCAAGCGGATCGTGAACGAAAAGGGTTTCGAGGTAAGGTAAAAGGATTGAGGAGAAAGTATGGAGGAACAACTCAAGTAAGTAAATCTAGATTGTGAATTTAATTTCAATTTTTTTAGGAAAAAATAATAAATTAAAATAGAGCCACAAGAATAAATTATTAATTTTAGCAATCTGCTAAAACTCACCACGAAACAATTATTGGTTCCTAAAAACTTATCTAATAAAATTTTTGTATGATCATTATTTTAATACTCCAGAAAACCTTTACTTGAGCAAATCAAATCCAAGAAAGTAACATGTTTTCCATAATTTAATATGATACAAATAGTTTATGCAATACCTGTCAATATTAGGGCTATCTACGAATTTTTGTATACATCAAAATCAATTCAAAATCCAACTGAAATACATGTGAGATGTACAAATACATACCTAAATTTATACACATTTTTAAAAATTTCTACAATTTAGAAATTGGAAAAAAAAATCAGTCACTGCTCTCGGCCAAAAAAAAAAAAAACAGTCCCTGCTCTCGGCCTGGCCAACAGCAGCGATGCACAGACCGCCAGGTCTGTGCAGGACTGGGCCCGACCATGCCACACCGGACCTAGCCTGGCCCTGGACGCCCGGGGCCTGGCTGGCCCAGGCTGGCCTGCTTAGTTGCGGGCTGGGCTGGACAGGGGCAGCCCCTGTGCAGCAGTTCCCAAGCAAAAAAAAAAAATCTTTTATTTTGGCTGAGGCCCACAAGCCTGTTTTCAGTCAAGCTCTGTAAGGGCTGCCGCTTCTGGATCCAGACCCGCACAACAAAATCCGACCCAATAGAAAAAAAATCCAGACTTGTTAACCTACAGAAAAATAATTAAAATAATTAGTTAAAAATATCAAAAAATAGAGAAAAATACAAATAACAGTGTACAATATTTCTACTTTCTATGATAAAATTTTCAGAGGAATAGCAACATATATTAAATCAAATTACTCCTTTTAATGTTAGTTTCCCTTAATGGTAAATCTAAAGCCGTTAAGAAATTTAATGTTAAAAAGTCTTTAAAAATCCAACAAAAGAAAATTTAAAATTAGTCAAATTAAACCTATTAATTTCATGTAATCCAGAGGATCATACTCCCAACCTTAAGCTAATTAATTAAGATTAAATAAATAAAAGATCATAACAATTTCTATTGAAATAATTTATATAGATTTACCGGGATTCTAGAATTTCTGTGCTTTGGATTGTGATCTAACTCAGGTGAGTGCTTTTTTTCTCCTTTCAGTTAATAAGAATTCTTGTGATGAAAGATTTTATCTAGCTATTTAATTATGTTATAAAGGTGATTTAAATGATTAAGCTAATTTTCTAGTATTTAAAAATTTTATGTTTTCATGAATTACCTCCATGAATTACTTGTAGTATATTTATGTATTCCTGTATGCAATTAAGTTCATTTATTCTTAATAATAAACCTTCAAGATCACTATATGACATTGGTTGCCACTAAGACTCGCCTGGATGACAGTTGTGACCATTTATCTGATGACCATCATGTTCATGTTATCTAACTACTGGAAAAAATATTTGTTAGACGGTAACAATCTCGTCCTGTTTATCATGTTCACTGACATATATATCCTGTTATACATGTATCACAATTTCACTTTTGAAGTTGTTACTATTAGCATTACCGAGTTATCCCAGTAAATTTAGGTAACATATACATTAATAATCTTGATAACAAAATTAAACACTTACTTACACTGGGATTGGGAAAATTGATGGAAGAGACAGCGTGTGTTTTTGGGTGGACCTAGGATTTAGGTTGCGCAGCCGAAAGAGGGTTCCCTTGTAGGGTTCCTGTGAGATGACCTGTTCCAATTCCTGTTCCTGTTATACATGTTATACATGTACCTAACCTGTTATACATGTTCCTGACTACCTTGCGGTAGGTCCTGGTTTAGCACCAAGGGTCTGGACCGTGGTCCCGGGTATGCATGGGACCCACCTAAAACACAGACAATGTCTCCAACCGATCACTTTCGATAACTGAGGACCTCGATTGGCACGTGTAATAGGCGTAGTATGCGATGCGTCTATTACATGTCGCAATTGGTGTTCGCTGACATAATTAATAATAAAAACTGAATTCTTATATTGACATTATAAACTGGACTTGACACCTGCCTGCATGTTATGATAGACATTGATTATACTCATGACCTGAGGTACTCTTGATTATATCACTGACTGGCTTAGTTACTATTCATTTATTGTTGGCATGTTATTCCAACCTTATCATGTATATATTCTTTCCATATGCTTATACGTTACATGCATGTGCACCTTCACGTTTTATTTTACCACTCACTAGGTCCCTTATTGACGACCCTGAGTTTGCTATGCTCAGATCCAGATCTGAGGACATTGCAGGAGCAGGAATACTTTGAGCGCGTTGCAGATCTCCAGTAGACCATCCGCAGTTCAGTTCTTGAGGACTTTTAGTATTTTTGATTTTATTCTTTTTATGCTTATAATAAGTGAACTTTCAAGACATTATTGTACTTACTTTTGAATGCTGGAATAAGTTGTGAACTTTATGTTTTGATTTAATATATTGAGGCATAATGTATTTTTATTGAAAATACGTCGCCGACTCTTATCACATACCCAATTTTGTGTGTATTTTGGGAAGTGGGGCGTGACAGGGTTTTCTTGGTATCAGAGCCAGGTTTTATCTAGGGTGTATAATTAAGCCAAGCTCTTATCGACAGCGTTAAAAATCATACATTCCAGCTACAAGTACAATAATGTTAAGTATATTTGAAACCAATTTATATATATTTTCCTAAATTTTATTTTGATTTTCCAGAGTAATGGCCCAACGACCTCCCTCCTCCCGTATTGCTGCTCGTAATGAGGCCACTGATCTGATGGGAGTTCTCCGTGGTATGATGGAGTCTCAGCAGGAACAAACAATACTCCTTCGAGATGGTTTGTTGGCAGCTCAACAGACGACCACGGCGGCCATAGAGAGGTCACCGACACCTCGGGAACCAAAGCCCGGGAACATCTCCGACTTCAGAAGGTTGCAGCCGGCCACCTTTGCCGGTACTGAGAAGTCATTAGATGCGGACAGTGGTTGGTTGATATGACCAACCTCTTAACTGCAGCTCGTGTTCCCAATGACGAACAAGTCGAGGTGGTCAACGTTCAGCTGACAGACGTGGCTCAGACATGGATTGCAGAGGAAGAGCGATTGGAACCACCAATCGCTTGGGAGCAATTCATGGACACCTTTTATGAGAGGTTCTTTCCCAAAATTGCTCGAAGGGAAATGGTGAAAGTACACCTAGAGGGGGGGTAAATAAGTGTAAGACTAATCTATGACTAATAATGCGGAATTTAAAAACTAATTACAGCACACTTAGTGCAACCAAAGAGTGTAGCCAAATTCCCGGTGAAGGGCTCTGTACTAACTCCTCTTGATTTCTCTGAATAAGAGTTGAGGTGCTATATGAAGCTCTCTTGGCTAAACACAAGTGGGGCACAAACACAATCAATACCAAGCACATAAATATGAATGAACAATATGAATCAATACAAAGCACAATATAAAAGAGAGAGAGTTAGAGAAAGTGGATCAAACGCAAACACAAGGATATGTTTCGAGGCTCGAGCACCCAGCTCTACATACCCGCCTTCACACAGAAGGATTTCCACTAACTCGTCCACATAGGACTTTCCACACAGGGAACCTCCACTGAGGATTTGGGAAAATACAATTTGGGAGTACACAACTCCTCTCTCAACCAATACAACCTCTCATTAGAGGCAAGGCACAAAATAAATCACCTCTACACTTAGAGGGATAGGCACTTAGCTAAACAACCACAATCACCTCACACTTGAGGGATTCCAGCACAACCTCCATGATCACCTCTACACAAGAGGGATATCTATATTATCACCTCTCACTAGAGGAATATCACAATAAATGGAAGGTTTACAACTTGGTATCTCAAAGGCCACAAACAACTCTTTCTCACAAAACAAAGATCCTATAGATAGGATAGATAGAGAAGCTCAAGTGTGAGAAAATAAAGAGTTTAGAAATCAAAAACACAAAGAAAATACTTGGAAAAACTTCTAGAATATAATAGAACTGAAGATCAAAGACTAATCCCAAAGACTTTTCCTTTTCTTGATTTTTTTCAACCCTTTAAACAAATAAAGATAAAATCTTTTGGCTTAAAAACTCTTTTAAAAACTTGTATTAAAACACTTATAAAGGTGAGAAATTTAGCTCTTGAAAATCTTGTTGAAAACCAACTCAAATGAGGATATTTATAGCCCCATTAAAATTCTGCTCGTTGGCAGCTGGAAAAGGCTGAAATGCCCTTCCAGTCGACCGGCCAACGGTCATATTTTTGACCCTTGAGCCCACCAGTCGACCAGCTCGGTCGACCGAGACTGGATATAGAGAGCAAAGCTTTCTGCCGGTCGACCGACCCGGTCGACCTGGGCCATTTCTAGAGAGCAAAGCTCTCTGGACGGTCGACTGACCCGGTCGACCGGCCTACCAGCTCAAGCTGGCGTGCACGCTTATGCACGTCGATCGACCGCACTGGTCGACTGACTACCGCTACGATCGACCGACCCGGTCGACCAGCAGACAGCCAGTCTAGCTATTATAGGACTTAAAAACTTGTCTTTTATCTTTAATTAAATCCCATAAAATTACATAAATTCCACAAAAATCAGTTCTTATCATATCTTTGAAATACAAATATGTGTGACAAAAATTTAACACATATTATAAACTATTTGAACCATTTTTGTGAGATTGAAAATTTGCCTTAAACCAAAATCCTTATTTTTCGAAACTTGAATTTTTCAAATGAAAATTCGTTTTCTCTAAAACTCATGTAAATACAAAACATGATACTAAAACAAATTTGAAGCATATTGTATATGGATAGAATCCAATATACATGTAAAGAATTTATATCTATGTTTTTGACTTAAAAATCAAGATTGGTTAAACCGAAAACCAAAACATGAAACTTGTGTGTATTGTGAACTTGAGCATATCACACTATCTAATCTTTACAATGATCTAAACAAAATCTTAAACTAAACAAACCGTAGTCTTCTTGTAGAATGTTGTCTCTAAGTCGACTCGATCCAAATGCAATTCACCGAGCTTGACTCCAATCGAGTGCTAGATGTAAACTTAACGCTTGAGCTCTTGAATCACCATGTGAAAGCTCCAAAATACCTTTGTTGAAGCTAACCACTTACTAATATCTTGATCAAATATCTGAAACTAAATATCTTAAGATTATTAATAAACTATAACTACATGAGTTAATCATCATCAAAACTAGAGTGAAGGGCCTCTAGGCCAACAATCTCCCCCTTTTTGATGATGACAAAACTCATGGAGTTATGTATGCATGAATTAAAGTTAAGCTTCATAGAAGCTCCCCCTTAACTCATGAACAACAATAAACAATAAGATATTTAATGAATGCTCAACATAAATATGTATAAACATGCATAAAATAAGAAAATGAAACAAACATGATCTTTTATATCAATGAAATAAACATGATCTTGATACCAAATTTAAAAATAAACTTATTCTTAAAAGCAATGCTCTTAATACCAATAAAGACTCTATCTTAAAATAAACATGTTCTTAAAAATAATGTTGCTCTTGATACCAATAAAACTCTTAATACCAACAAAACAATAAAAGATGCTCTTGATACCAATGCCAACAAAACATGTTTTTGATATCAATGGTAAAGGATAACAAATTTAAACACATATGCATATAAACAACATATAAACAAACATGCATATATTAAACTCCAAAATATCTCTCCCCCTTTTTGTCAATTCATCAGCAAAGTGGTGCAAACAATAAAGGACATAAACAATATTTTTCTCTCTTTTTGCATAAATCAAAACAATAAAGGTATCAAAATGATACCAATTGAAAGATATATCAATTTAGTACGAAGGTATACATCAAAACATCATGATACCAATTTATGATACCAATAGAAGATAAATAAAACATTTTGAAGAAACCAACAAAAATTTTGATATCAATTGAAAGATATAAACATATAGGTAATCTTGATGCCAATTGTAAAAATTAGTACCAATTGACAATATTTTACACTTTTGATACCAATTGAAAAACATAAACCAATCTTTTTAGTTAAGTACTAAAAAGATTTTGCAATAGAGATACCAAATAGAGGATAATATCAATTTAAAGATTCTTGATACCAATATTGAAAATGAAACATATACCAATTGAAAATAATTTTCATTAAGAGCATAGGAAACAAAATGAAAACTAATATATCATTTTTCAACATAAAGAGTGGGAGTAAGATACTATTGGTAAACAAAACCGATTGAAAGATAAAACATGAATTTTCTCCCCCTTTATGAAATACTCATGAAAACGATGCATAAGCTTGTATAAGATACCAATTTAAAAATAATTATCATTAAGAACTAAATCAAGCTTAGCATGACAAAATTTGTACTCAAAAATATAAAGATATAGTAAGCACAATCAACACATATATATGTATGAAAATATAAATACTAATCGAAATTGATACTATTTGAAGTTGAAGCATACATATATAGAAACAAATATGAGTATATAATATAAATATCAATTGTGATACCAATTGAAAACACAATAAGGATCAAGTGTATAACTCATACTCCCTATCACCAATTTCATGCATATGTTTAAATTGATTTTCAATATGAGCATACAAGGCATGGTCGCCCATCCAACCGCCCTTGGATGGGTAGGGGTTTTAAAAAATAAGTTTGAAAATAGTTCTAGCACAATTGAAAACTCTACCAAAATGAAGAATACGCAACTAGTTATATGGTAAAATTGTAAACTAGTACGAAATCCTTCAAGTAAGGAAAAAAACAAGAATATATTCCATGAAAACATATGAAAATCACTCAACCAATGTCATTCAAAATCTATATAGCACATATAATACTCATGAAAACAAAATCATGAGAAAACATCAAATAATGTGAGTGTATAAGTTTTGTGTGAAAAACATAGTCATGAAAATAGGCAATTAAGCTCAATGTGAAATTTCATAAAACAAAAAAACGAAAATCAATTTAATTTTCAATAAAATGATACAACTTCAAGGCATATGTATGTCTTGTATAAACTAGAGTATACATACATATCCAAACATAAACGAGTCCACAAAAGTATATGCATAAAGGCAAGTGGCTCAAGGATATATATGTATAACTATTAATTTAGACAAAATAGACATATGCATGAAGCTAATCACAAAATCACAAACATGAAAAACATGCACAAAAATAGAGAATACAAGTCAAAATGTATGAATCATCAAAATTAGGCTATACTAGTACATCTAATAAGTACAAATGAACAATCAAGCACAAACATATAATAATCAATTTGTGGCTCATTAGTTATACAAGTATTAACACGAGTTTTAATGAAAGCTACATCTTAAACATGTAATCAAAACATGAAGCTCAAAACAAAACATAAATCGACATGATCATTATGCACATGTCTTAAATCTATGATATACATGATAGCTAAACAAATGTGAGAACACAAAAGTATAGGTCCATATAAACATGAGTGTATCTCAAATACTATACATGTATTTCACAAATCTAATTATCATGGCATTTATCATAATAATTATGAAACATCAAAACATGCTAAAATCAACAATGGAAGCATGTAAACATAAATGGGAGTTAGAGATCGTTACCAAAACTAAGAGGGTACATCTCTAGGCTCCAAACCAAGGTGGTCCTCCCACCAAACTCCACTTGAAAGTGATGCATCCAAAATTATCATCTTTAGGCTCGGAACACATCCACCTCAAGGCACCATCACTCTCACGTCATGTGAGAGCCCACACCTATATTAAATAAAATAGGAGTGATCTTTGTGAAAAACACCTAGAGGGGGGTGAATAGGTGTAAGTGCTAATCAAGTGAACTAAATGCGCTAAATGCGGAAGCAAATGCAAATTTTGCAACACACTTAATACAACACACAAGTGTAGCCGAATTCCCCGTGAAGGGCTCTGGACTAACTCCTCTTGATTCCCCTTGAATGGGTTGAGGTGCTATGTGAAGCTCTTGTGGTTAAGTATAAGTGAGGCACACACACAATCAAGCCAAGCATATAAGGATGAATAGCAATATGAAATAATGCAAGGCAACACAAGCAATATAGATATGAATGAATGAATGATGCTATGCACAAATGTAAAGAGAGAGAGAGAGCTAGAGATAATGGATCAAACACAAACACAAAGATATGTTTCGAGGTTCGAGCCCCTAGCTCTACATCCCCGCCTACACCACCGTGTAGGATTTCCAATCCACTATAACGTCCACCGACGACTCCCACCGAGGGAACCTTCACCGAGAAGGATTTGTACAACAAGAGAGTACCGAACTCCTCTCTCAAACAACCACCTCACAACCGAGGGGTAGGCCCGTAGCCAAACAACCACAACACCTCTACCGAAGAGGGTTTACAACCAAACTCCACCTCTCACTAGAGGGAGCAAACCAATCACCCGATCACCTCTACCAAAGAGGGATACAAAAGGAACAAGGGTGTACAACTAGTGGTTTCTTTCAACCACAAACAATCTCTCTTCTTTTCTCTTTTTCACAAAACAAGATCCTAATAGATTAGGATAGGTGATAGCTCAAGTGTGAAAAACAAAGTGTTTTGAACAAAGAAATTCTCTTGGGAAAACACCAAAATAGATATGGAAATTTAGATCAAAAAAAACTATTTCCCAAAACCCTAATTTCTTTGAAAATAACAAAACACTTGAAAACAAAAGAATGAATCTTTCTAGCACTTAAACTCTTTTGAAAACTTCTTTTAAACACCAAGAATGGAGAGAAATTTTAGCTCATAAAAACTTGACCAAAATCCCAAGGAAATGGGGTTTATATAGGCCCAATAGAAAACTAGCCGTTAGGCTGAGTGGCAGCCTGACAGGCTAACGGACCGCCAACGGTCAGAAATGTGACCGTTGAGCAACAACGGTCGACCGGCCCGGTCGACCCAAACAAACAGAGAGCACTGCTCTCAGACCCGGTCGACCGCCCGGGTCGACCGTCCCAGAGCTGCCAAACGTGCACAGATCTGTGCACGACAGTCGACCGGCCCGGTCGACCGACTTCACCCCAAGTCGACTAATAAACTGACTTAGTCGACTGGTTGAAGCCTGGAACAGAAAACTGGGTCAGAAAAATAATGTAAAATATTTTTCTAAAAATCTTTTAACACTTCTAAAAATCACCAAAAATAGTTTTATCATTTTACATTGATATATAAACATGTGGTAAAATATTTAGCTCAAATATCAATCAATATGAACTATTTTTGTGTTTAACAATTTTTACCAAAAACTAAAACTTGTATTTTTATCAAACTTGATTTTTCAATACATGAATAGGAAAGTCAAAATAAGTTTGTCTAGGAAGAAAAGCATGTATGTATATCTAGAACATATCTAATATACATAAAAACTATTTAAACTTGTTTTGATCAAACTATTCATGAAAACCAATTCCAAAACATGAAAACGTGTGTGTATTGTGCACTTGAGCATATCAACTATTCTTATCTTTACAAATGGATCTAAAACACACTAAACTAAATTAGGATACCTAAGTCTTCTTGATGATCTTCATCTTCAAGTTGACTTGCTCCAAAACTCCATCCATGGGCTAGGCAAGGTATGATCTTGATGCTTGAGCCCTGGATTCACCATGAAAAGCTTCTAAACTCCTTGTTGAAGCTAATCACCAACTAATATCTTGTTAAAGGATCTGAAACTTAAAATCACAAGAATATTAGTAAACATAACTACATGAGTTAATCATCATCAAAACTAGGGTGGAAGGCCTTTGGGCCAACAATCTCCCCCTTTTTGATGATGACAAAACTCATGGAGTTATATATGCATGGATTAAAGTTAAGCTTCAAAGAAGCTCCCCCTTAACTCATGCATAAACAAATAAACAAAAGATATGCAATGAATGTACATAAACATATTCTAGAAGCTCTAGATACCAATTAAATTAATAAAACATTAACAAAAACACTAGATGCTCTAGATACCAATAAAACTTAATATATGCAAAAACATAAGTATGCATATAAAACTCAAACTATTCTCCCCCTTTTTGTCAATCATCAACAAAGGGGTAGTAAACAATCAAAATAATAAAATGAGGGGTAAAAATATTTCTCCCCTTTATTTTGTCAATCAAAATAATAAAACAATGTTCTCCCCCTTTTTGTCTAAAAACAAAAACAAGGTCAATAAGGGGTGACTTTAAACAACATGATATCAATAGAAAAATATGTCAATGAAGCATCTTGATATCAATTGAAAATAAACTAGGATCAATAAATGTTATATGCTATATAAATTCATGAAGAGGAAGACGCTAAGTTAGCTTCCCTACACATATGCATTACATGAAAGACGGATGTTATAATTCACATAACACACATTATGTAATGCATAAGAGAAGATGTGAAGCTCCCCTACACACGTGTACCACATAAAGAAGAGATGTTAAGCTCTTCAATACAAGATACACTCATCATGAATCTATATGTAGAAGAGATGTTAAGCTCTCCTTGCATATAGTCAATACAAATCAAAACTTTTGTATTTTTCTTTAAACAAAATTTTTAGATACCAAATTTTAAAACACAAGACATCTTGATATCAAAAAGATAGTATTTTTCTTTTTAAGCCATATAAACAATTGAAATGACTATTTTCTATCATAAAGTAAGGGAGTGGAAAACTAAATACCAATTGAAATATGAAAATCGAATTTTCTCCCCCTTTATGAAATACCAACAAAAACTATGCGTAAGCTTGTAATAAGATACCAATTGAAAACTAAATCAATTGAAATGTAGTTGAAGCTCAAGCTCTAGCATAAACAAAATTTGTGCTTAAGATATAGAAATATAATAGCACAAATAAAACAAGTATATGTGTATGAAATAGAATGAGTACCAATCACTAATAGATGATACCAATTGAAAATATACATACACAAACACATATGAGTATACAAAAGAATCAAATTGATACCAATTGAAAGAGTTCAATGATACCAATTGACATAACAATAAAAGCATGGTATAACTCATATAACTACCTCCCATCTCATGCACAAGTTTAAAATGATTTTCAATATAAACATACAAGGCATGGACTCCCATCCAACCTCCCGTTAAGGGTAGGGATTTTCAGAAATAGGTTTGAAAATAGAGTACGTTTGAAAAACTCTACCAAAAGAAGAATACGAACTAGTTAAAATGAAAAAAAAATTTAAACTAGTACGAAATCCTTCAAGCAAGGAATACAACAAAATAGTTTTCATAAAACATGAAATCCACAAGATAATCAACACTCTAATTCAATTAGGCATAAATATGACTCATGAAAACAAAACATGAGCAAAATATAAATATGAGTGTATAAATAAAATGTGTAGATCATAATCATGAAAATATACAATTTAGCTCAATATTCCTTGAAACAAGAAAACATGAAAATCATCAAAACTTATTTAATCTTCAAGGTATATGTATGTCCTATACAAATTAAAGTATACATACATATCCAAACACAACGAGTCCACAAGGATATATGCATTAAGGCACGTGGCTCAAAAGGATAAACATGTATATCTAATAGTTTAGACAAGATAGACATATGCATGAAGTTAAATAAAAAACATGGAAACATGAAAAGCTAAATTTTCATTAAAACAAATTTCATTTCAAGGCATATGTATGTTTTGTCAACATGAAGTATACATACATATCCCTAAACATAATTGAGTCCATATATATAGATTTGCTTGAAAGGCAAATGACTCAAGGGGCATACATGGATATCTTAAGGTTTGGCAAAATAGACATATACATGAAATGAAAACACATAAATATAAAACAAATCTAAAAATAGGAATACAAGTTTAAAATGTATGGATCATCAAAACTAGACTATACTAGCACATCTAATGGGTTCAAATAAGCGTTCAAGCTCAAACATATATAGATTTATTTGTGGCCCACTATATGCACAAGTATACACCAAGTTTTAATGAAAACTAACATCTAAACATGTAATCAACTCATGAAGCATAAAACGGGATAAAATCAACATGATAAACAAAAACATGATTATTATGAATTTCCACATGTTATTAGATTTATGATGTACATGATAGCTAATCAAATACGAGAATACAAAATAATAATCCACATTAAACATGGGTGTCTCAAATACTATACATGTATGTCAAGAATCTAATTAACATAACATTTTCATACTAATCACTAACCAATGAAACATGCTATAACAATGAATATTAAACGCATGAAAACAATAAATAGGAGTTAGGAATCGTTACCAAAACCTAGAAGGCATCTTCCCTTGTCTCCAAAACATGGTGGTCATCTCCACCAAACCTCCCTTAAAAGTGATGCATCCAATTGATATCCTTTAAGTACGGAACGCATCCACTTCAAGGTACCATCACTCTCACGTCATGTGAGAGCCCACACCTACATCAAATAAAGGAGGGGTGGTCTTTGGTACCCACATCTTATTGGGTCCATGGGGGTTAGTACCTTCTCTAACCCAAACAAATTTCTTTGCTAAATTACAATCATGTATACGATCAAAACAAAATTTAGTAAGGTGGCCCTTACGTCCACAATGTGTACATGTGTACACATGAGCATACATGTGAGGAGTGTGTCCGTGAGAAGCATGTGTATGCCGTGTAGGGTGTGCATGAAAAGATGGAACTTGTTTCTTTCGAAACAAAGATTCCAAGCGTGTATGCCTTACTACACATTGGCTCAAAGTGGAGCCCAAACAATCTACACTCTTCTTTAATAAACAAATATCATCATTAAGCCTAGAAGAAGAGGTACATGCATTAGGTAGACTAGATGAAGAAGCTACACTAGCATGGCAAACATGAGCATCAATATTATTTTTCAAAGAATTATTTTTATTTAAACAAATTTCTAATTCTTTTGAAATAAATTCAATTTCTCTTTCCAAAGAATCATTACTATTTAAAACAAAATCTAATTTTGAGGATAAAAACTCATTTTTCTTCAACAAATCATCACAATCATTTTTATTTTTCAAAATTTTATTTTCATTTAAAACAAGTTCAAGTTGAGATTTTAATGAATCCCTTTCATCCAAAATCTCATCTTTCTCTTGCAAAACAATGTCAAGTCCAGAATGCAAATTTTTATTTTCTTTTTCAATTCCTAGACTTTTCTTTTTCAAAACTTTATATTTTTCGATTAATTTTTCACGCACAATAGAAAGTTCTTCATTCAAGGCATGGGGATCAACATAATCATCACATGAAGAACTAGCATCATCATCATTATCTAAGTGGGTTTCCAAGTGTACCTCAAGGGAGTCATTTCCTTTGACCGTATAGCATTGTTGTGGCTCGGATTCATCTCCACTAGATTCTTCCTCCGGTTGAATTGGCATTTGAAGCTTGGAGGTGGTGGTGGTTATCAACAAATTCCATACTGCAAAGGCGGAATCAAAGTTAGAAACACGCATAAAATAATCTTTAGACAATGTGCTTCTAATGGCCTCAAGGGCTTGTGCATTGGCCCCTATATGCTTGCTATCACTAAGGTAGGATTCCTTGGTAATGGCAAGGTGAACCTTATAACCTAGGGTTTGAAGGTAAATGGCCATCCTAGTCTTCCAAACAACAATGTTGGAAGGGTCAAAACTAGGTGAGGTCATGAAGTCCATGGTATAAACTATATGTATGCAAACAAGCAAATGCAAACAATAGATTAGTAAGAAAATGGATCTCACTCCTAGGATGTTAAGCCTAAGTATCAGGAGCACTAGCTCTGATACAAATTGAAAAACACCTAGAGGGGGGGTGAATAGGTGTAAGTGCTAATCTAGTGAACTAAATGCGCTAAATGCGGAAGCTAATGCAAATTTTGCAACACACTTAATACAACACACAAGTGTAGCCGAATACCCCGTGAAGGGCTCTGGACTAACTCCTCTTGATTCCCTTTGAATGGGTTGAGGTGCTATGTGAAGCTCTTGTGGTTAAGTATAAGTGAGGCACACACACAATCAAGCCAAGCATATAAGGATGAATAGCAATATGAAATAATGCAGGGCAACACAAGCAATATAGATATGAATGAATGAATGATGCTATGCACAAATGTAAAGAGAGAGAGAGCTAGAGATAATGGATCAAACGCAAACACAAAGATACGTTTCGAGGTTCGAGCCCCTAGCTCTACATCCCCGCCTACACCACCGTGTAGGATTTCCAATCCACTATAACGTCCACCGACGACTCCACCGAGGGAACCTTCACCGAGAAGGATTTGTACAACAAGGGAGTACCGAACTCCTCTCTCAAACAACCACCTCACAACCGAGGGGTAGGCCCTAGCCAAACAACCACAACACCTCTACCGAAGAGGGTTTACAACCAAACTCCACCTCTCACTAGAGGGAGCAAACCAATCACCCGATCACCTCTACCAAAGAGAGATACAAAAGGAACAAGGGTGTACAACTAGTGGTTTCTTTCAACCACAAACAATCTCTCTTCTTTTCTCTTTTTCACAAAACAAGATCCTAATAGATTAGGATAGGTGATAGCTCAAGTGTGGAAAATAAAGTGTTTTGAACAAAGAAATTCTCTTGGGAAAACACCAAAATAGATATGGAAATTTAGATCAAAAAAACTATTTCCCAAAACCCTAATTTCTTTGAAAATAACAAAACACTTGAAAACAAAAGAATGAATCTTTTTAGCACTTAAACTCTTTTGAAAACTTCTTTTAAACACTAAGAATGGAGAGAAATTTTAGCTCATAAAAACTTGACCAAAATCCCAAGGAAATGGGGTTTATATAGGCCCAACAGAAAACTAGCCGTTAGGCTGATGTGGCAGCCTGACAGGCTAACGGTTGACCGGCCCGGTCGACCGCCAACGATCAGAAATGTGACCGTTGAGCAACCACGGTCGACCGGCCCGGTCGACCCAAACAAACAGAGAGCACTGCTCTCAGACCCGGTCGACCGCCCGGGTCGACCGTCCCAGAGCTGCCAAACGTGCACAGATCTGTGCACGTCGGTCGACCGGCCCGGTCGACCGACTTCACCCCAAGTCGACTAATAAGCTGACTTAGTCGACTGGTTGAAGCCTGGAACAGAAAACTGGGTCAGAAAAATAGTGTAAAATATTTTTCTAAAAATCTTTTAACACTTCTAAAAATCACCAAAAATAGTTTTATCATTTTGCATTGATATATAACATGTGGTAAAAAGTTTAGCTCAAATATCAATCAATATGAACTATTTTTGTGTCTAACAATTTTTACCAAAAACTAAAACTTATATTTTTATCAAACTTGATTTTTCAATACATGAATAGGAAAGTCAAAATAAGTTTGTCTAGGAAGTTAAAAGCATGTATGTATATCTAGAACATATCTAATATACATAAAAACTATTTAAACTTGTTTTGATCAAACTATTCATGAAAACCAATTCCAAAACATGAAAACGTGTGTGTATTGTGCACTTGAGCATATCAACTATTCTTATCTTTACAAATGGATCTAAAACACACTAAACTAAACTAGGATACCTAAGTCTTTTTGATGATCTTCATCTTCAAGTTGACTTGCTCCAAAACTCCATCCATGGGCTAGGCAAGGTATGATCTTGATGCCTGAGCCCTGGATTCACCATGAAAAGCTTCTAAACTCTTTGTTGAAGCTAATCACCAACTAATATCTTGTTAAAGGATCTGAAACTTAAAATCACAAGAATATTAGTAAACATAACTACATGAGTTAATCATCATCAAAACTAGGGTGGAAGGCCTTTGGGCCAACAATCTCCCCCCTTTTGATGATGACAAAACTCATGGAGTTATATATGCATGGATTAAAGTTAAGCTTCAAAGAAGCTCCCCCTTAACTCATGCATAAACAAATAAACAAAAGATATGCAATGAATGTACATAAACATATTCTAGAAGCTCTAGATACCAATTAAATTAATAAAACATTAACAAAAATACTAGATGCTCTAGATACCAATAAAACTTAATATATGCAAAAATATAAGTATGCATATAAAACTCAAATTATTCTCCCCCTTTTTGTCAATCATCAACAAAGGGGTAGTAAACAATCAAAACAATAAAATGAGGGTAAAAATATTTCTCCCCTTTATTTTGTCAATCAAAACAATAAAACAATGTTCTCCCCCTTTTTGTCTAAAAACAAAAACAAGGTCAATAAGGGGTGACTTTAAACAACATGATATCAATAGAAAAATATGTCAATGAAGCATCTTGATATCAATTGAAAATAAACAAGGATCAATAAATGTTATATACTATATACATTCATGAAGAGGAAGACGCTAAGTTAGCTTCCCTACACATATGCATTACATGAAAGAGGGATGTTAAGCCCTAATTCACATAACACACATTATGTAATGCATAAGAGGAGATGTGAAGCTCCCCCTACACACGTGTACCACATAAAGAAGAGATGTTAAGCTCTTCAATAAAAGATACACTCATCATGAATCTATATGTAAAAGAGATGTTAAGCTCTCCTTGCATATAGTCAATACAAATCAAAACTTTTGTATTTTTCTTTAAACAAAAATTTTTAAATACGCGAGGTGAAAACACACTCACGCGTACGTTAAGCCTTAGTACAGGACATAGCCTCCATATACACAAGAGTTCCAGCAGGAAATAAGTACAAGAATACCTGCAGAAAGGGGTTAGGGATCATAACAGATATAGAAACAGGGATAAATAAGATAACAGAAATTAATCACCACGATACCTATGAATTGTCTCGATGAGGAATCTCCTATGTGACTCCAAGGTACTATCTGATAATATGGTGACTCGGATCTCCAACCTGGGCACGCAAACCCAGGGTCGTCAGAAAGCGACCTAGTGAGTGGTAAAATGAAGGAGGTAATAATATATACAATAGTAATACAAGCACGATAATAATATATAATACATGCTAATGTACTAGTGATACCATATAATAAGCATATAATAAGCAGTAGGAATATATATAAACATGTCATATTTTAATACCAGCACTATCTAGCATGTTATCATCGGGTCATGTCTATAGTCGTATCCAGTTTATATAATAAATACTGTTGTCGCGTGATGACGTGATAGAAATGAACACGCTAGTGGTGACGTGATAGAAGTGAACATGCAGATGAGCATATGGAATATAGCAATCATACGGTGTAATGATGTCTGCAAGGTATATAGAAAACAGAATATATGCAATGCAGAGTATACATGTACAGGAGTAGTATGCCGCCACAGAAAGTGTAGCATGAAACAGGTAAAGTAACAACGTATACATGTAACATGATAGCGGATAAATGATCAGGAACAGTAACAAGTACATCTAAACAATAGTATACATGTATCAGGCAAGTCATGTTATGTATACAATAGTAGCAATCAGTGCCACCTGCTATTTTAATCAATCTCTTCCAGTGTCCCATACCACTGACAGTTCATACTGGAGCCCGCACTCCAGTCGAACTCATCCGGACATGGCATACGGGTACCATTATCCAAACGAGAGAGTGACCAAATAACAAGTGTTCCCGACGTCACTATTGTTTATACTGTTTTATTATGTTACTTGGAAACCAAATAGTCGAGGAGCTCTAGTCAGGTGGTTGTATCTCTTGCATACCCGGGACAACGACCTTATCAGACCCCTGGGTGCTGAGACCAGGACCAGCCCGCTAGGGCTGTAACATGTAACGGGATCTCAATGAGCTAAAATAATAACGGGAAACGGGAGCTCATGAGTAACAGACGGTAGCCAGCACTACCCCGTCCCCTGCAGTGAGACAAACAATGGATCCAGACATCCACCCGACAAGATCTAGTCAACCGTCAAGTCTCCCCCATACCCAAGTTATCTTTATTATCTTTCACTATACAGTATAACTGGAATAAGTACGGGACATGGTACATGTAATACGATAATATGACATGAGCTCTGTTGATAGCATAAAACATGATAACGGGAAACGGGAACAATAGATGTGCAATATCAGTAACGGGCAATATTCATGTACCGGGAATACAGGAAGATACATGCAACAATAAGATATGCAATATGAACGGTGATCTATATGACGAATATAAATCAAGCAATGCATGTATACCGGTAAACATATATAACAGTGATTCATGAACATGCTATCCTAGTGTCATGTGTAACAGTGATGTGTAAACATGACATAACTGGGTACCGAGCATCCATGTAACGATGATAATAATAATATGAAATGCGGTATTCCATGAATTGGTGTATCCGTGTACCAGTGGAACATATATGTGTAGCAATAATTCGTGTAACATATCTGCGTATCACTAGTACATGTAATACCAGTGGTCAGTGTATAATGTAATCCCATGTCCAGTGAACTACAGTAGCCGTGTAATGATGATACCCGTGCATGAAATAACGGTGTCTAGCATTCATGTCTAGTGACAGTGTAGTGTCCTAGAGTATCTGTGGATCAGTATACATGTAACGTAACTGTGATACAATACATGACATAAAAGTGTCCAAGAATATGGTGAAATAGTGGCCCGGATGTCAGTGGTACACGAACATGACATAATAGACATCTAGTGTAACAACCAACGTCTTTTAGTTACTCAATAATAAATCAAGAAAAAGAATGATTAATGTGTTTAAAGAGTAGTCAGGCATATTCTAAGTACAGTGTTTATTACAGTGTTTTAATATTGTTTACAATTTAGTAAATATTAACAATGGGGATTTACCGTAATCATGTTTTAGTTAACTAAAGCAACCATGTCCAATCAATATGATAAAAAGACAATTTATAAAATAAAACACTCACAAACGAGTCACGAAAAGGTAGCTCTCTTCTCCACGATCGCAACGGTTCCAGAATCGTCCAAATCGGAGTCCGGGTGCTCTAGATATTGTCCGAATACTAGATCATAACAAAAAGGGTTAAATCTGTAATAAAGAAGGATTTAAAATGCAATAAGTATTATTTAACAGAAGGTTTTATGAAAAATTACCTTTATACGTTGGATGCGGGTAGACGGGTTAACAGGTCGGGTTTAGATCCAAACCCAAACCCCTCACTTAAACTTTATCGGGTTGGGTTTAAAACCCAACCCCCCCAATACTGTTATTGGGTTCGGGTTATACCCGAACCCAATAATACAACAGCAGCAGCAGCTCTTGCTGCTGCCGCGCGAGCAGGCCGGCCAGCCTTGCTAGCCGGCGGCAAGGGGGGCCCGCCGGCGATGCGGCGGTGGGTCAGACAGAGAGAGGGTGAGGAGAGAGAGGAAAGACAGAGAAAGAGGGGGGAAACTAAGGAGGAGAAGAAGAAAGGAAGAAGAAGAAGAGGAGGAGGAGGAGGAGGGGGGAAAGGGTGGCCCCGGGCTGGGACGTGGCCACCGGCGGTGCCTGCGGCCTGTCCGGCGGCTGGCAATTGGTCGGACCCCTTCCCCTTTTGGGTCTGCACAGAGAGAGGGAGAGTAGTAGAGAGAGAGAGTGGCTTGGAGGGAAGAGAGAGAGAGAGAGAGAGAGAGAGAGAGAGAATTTTTGTGGGGGGGAAGAGAGAGAAACAGGGGATTTAAAGAGGGGGAGACTGTTGGGTCAACGGCAGTGGAAGAAGCTTGGAGAAGAAGGAAGAAAAAGAGAGAAAGAAATAAAATTAAAAAAGACTTTTTATATTATTTTAATAGGGCCAAAAATGAACTAGCTCCGAACGGTGCCCAAAAATTATAGAAAATAGAGAATATTAGCCTGAGACGTAATGTGAAATTGGTTTACAAAAATTCAGTCTGGTTTGCAAATTAAAAATCCTAAAAGATTTCGCTGGTATTGAGCGACACCGGTTTGGCCTGATTTTTCATAACTTTAGAAAAATCGCCAACAATACCATAACGTAGACAATACGATTGTAAGATATAAGGTGAAAGCGGATTCTCAAAATTCTACTCCGTTTGTGAAATAAAAACCGTAAAGCCGATTATCGGTATCGGTCGACACCGACTACGGGGATTTTCCAAAATAATTTAGAAAAATTTCAGAAAATCCTGAAAAATCTAAAATATTAGAAAATGATATTTGAAACTGAAATCGACTCAATCTGACTACCAAAAAAGTCAAATCAACATTATACGTCGTATCGCGTACTGATACTGTGATACGTACATCAGGGATCAGGGGGTTACACTAGGCTTTCAATCTGACTACAGAAGAGGCAGAGGCATCAGAGGAGGTGGTGGCAGGTACCATTCTGGTTTATTCAGTTTCAGTCATATCACTGGTGCTTCACATTACTATATATCTACTAGTTTCGTAACGAAGCATTCTATACCCTGTTATGATGTGGATACTCTATCGGAGGTTAGTACGGGGATGGGATTATAACCACTGGTAGAGTATGCAGATTACTCAAACAGAAGGAATTATTCGAGGAGATGAGACAGATGGACCTGATGGTGATACGAAGGGCAATATCTCCTGGCAAATTGATGGATATGCAGATTCAACCTACCCTATTGGAGAAGATCAGGGAAGCTCAGGGCAGAGACCCCAAGTTGCAGGAATTCAGGGAGCAAGTGAAAGCTGGATCGAGGTCAGACATGCAGATCCATGCGGATGGAATGCTACATTTCGGCAACAGAATTTGTGTGCCGAAGGGAGAGGTTCAGCAAGAAGTGTTAGCTGAAGCCTATAGTTTGGCTTATTCCATACATCCAGGAGGGACGAAGATGTACCAGGACCTGAAGCAACGGTTCTGGTGGCATGGGATGAAAAGGAAGACTGCTCGGTATATGGCAAAGTACCTGGTATGCCAGCAAGTGAAGGAAGAATATCAGAGGACGGCTAGACTTCTTCAACCACTGCAAATTTCGGAATGGAAGTGGGAGCACATCACTATGGACTTCGTCACTGCCTTACCGCACAGCCAGAAGGGTAATAATGCAGTGTGGGTCATAGTGGATCGTCTCATGAAATCAGTGCACTTCATTCCTTTCAGACTGGACCAGTCTACCGAGTTGTTAGCAGCGAAGTACATGCAAGAGGTAGTGAGACTCCATGGCGTGCCAGTTAGCATATTATCCGACAGAGACACCAGATTCTTGTCCTACTTTTGGAGGAGTCTTCAGGAAAGTTTGAGGACACGCTTGATGTTTAGCACAGTATACCATCCGCAGACTGATGGGCAATCAGAGCGGACGATCCAGATTCTGGAAGACATGTTGAGAGCTTGCATGCTAGACTTCAAGCGGTCTTGGAAAGACCATCTGCATTTGGCAGAGTTTGCCTATCACAACAACTACCAGGCCAGTATCAAGATGGCACCTTTTGAAGCTTTGTAGTGAAGGAAATGCAAGTCTCCTTTGTGCTGGGACGATATTGGTGACCGAAGACTACTGGGACCGGAGATCATAACTCAGACAGTAGAGAAAGTTAAGTTTATCCGAGAGCGCCTCAAGGCAGCTCAGGATAGACGAAGAAATGGCAAATTTGGACTGAAGGCCACTGGAGTTTGAGATTGGAGATAAAATATTCTTAAAGATATCACCAACGAGGGAGTAATCAGGTTTGACAACAAAGGGAAGCTGAGTCCCAGGTTTATAGGAACTTTTGAGACTTTGGAACGAGTGGGAGCGGTGGCTTATAGGCTGGCGCTGCCCCAATCTTTAGATGGCGTGCATGACGTCTTCCATGTTTCTCAGCTGAGGAGGTATATCCGAGATGACAGTCATATGGTGGATCATTCTGAGTTGGAACTTAGGTCGGACCTATCCTACACCGAGAGGCCTATGGTTATCCTAGACCAGACCACCAAGGAATTGAAGAAGCAAACAATTCCACTTGTCCTGATATCTTGGGGCAATCGACCTCCAGGAGAAGCAACATGGGAGCGGAAGGATGTCATCCGCGATAGCTATCCCCACTTTTTCCATGATGATTAGGTAATATTTTTTCCCCGTTGAGTTTAAATTTCGAGGACGAAATTTTCTTATTAGGTGGGTAGATTGTAATACAATATATGAGTTTTTACCAAATAATAATAATAATAATATTATAACACAAAAATATGGTAACTTATATGCATGCACTAGGGATTAAACTTGGGCCCCCAGCAAGGGAGAGGAGAGAGTAAACCATTATACCACGTTGGCGTGTAATCTAAAAGCACTCGAAATTAAATTTGAACCTAGCAAGCTAGACAATCTATAATTTTCAAATCTAAACCTAATCTCTTTGAGATTTTTTAGAAATCTTCAATTCTTATCTGAACTGTTAAATTAAGCAATCTAAATCTAACTAGAATTCAGGCTTCTAAAATCTCTAATAACCTATATAAAGACCCAAACCCTTTCTTTCTCTTCTACCTCAAGAGAAACCCTAATCCAAGTCTCTCCACCTTCATCTTTCCTTTCTCCTCAAGCGGATCGTAAACGAAAAGGGGGGTTTCGAGGTACAAGGATTGAGGAGAAAGCAAGAAGGAAGAACTCAAGTAAGTAAATCTAGATTGTGAATTTATTTTCAGTTTTTTAGGAAAAAAATAATAAATTAAAATAGAGCCATAAGAATAAATTATTAATTTCAGCAATCTGCTAAAACTCACCGCAAAACATTTATTGGTTCCCAAAAACTTATCTAATAAAATTTTTGTATGATCATTGTTTTAATACTCCACAAAACCTTTACTTGAGCAAATCAAATCCAAGAAAGTAACATGTTTTCCATAATTTAATATGATACAAATAGTTTATG
This sequence comes from Agave tequilana, assembly GCA_038442645.1. NCBI lineage: Eukaryota > Viridiplantae > Streptophyta > Magnoliopsida > Asparagales > Asparagaceae > Agave > Agave tequilana. The sequence goes on from JAVJIF010007661.1 coordinate 74,109, forward strand.
TAATACCATGTCAATATTAGGGGTATCTACGAATTTTTGTATACATCAAAATCAATTCAAAACCCAACTGAAATACATATGAGATGTACAAATACATATCTAAATTTATACACCCTTTTAAAAATTTCTACAATTTAGAAATTGGGAGAGAGAAAAATCAGTCGCTGCTCTTGACCAGCCGAGAGCAGCGATGCACAGACGGCCAGATCTGTGCAGGACTGGGCCAGGCCGGGCCCAATCTGGCCCTGGCTGGCCCGGGCTGGCCTGCTTAGTTGCGGGCAGGGTTGCACAGGGGCAACTCCTATGCAGCAGTTCCCAAGCAAAAAAAAAAAATTCTTTTATTTTGGCTGAGGCCCACAAGCCTGTTTTCAGCTCAGCTCTATATGGGTTGCCCCTTCTGGATCCACACCCGCACAACAAACCCAACCCAACAGAAAAAAAAATCCAGACTTGTTAACCTGCAGAAAAATAATTAAAATAATTAATTAAAAATATCAAAAAAATATAGAAAAAAATACAAATAACAGTGTACAATATTTCTACTTTCTATGATAAAATTTTCAGAGGAATAGCAACATAAATTAAATCAAATTACTCCTTTAAAATTAGTTTACCTTAATGGTAAATCTAAACCCGTTAAGAAATTTAATGTTAAAAAGTCTTTAAAAACCCAACAAAAGATAATTTAAAATTAGTCAAATTAAACCTATTAATTTCATGTAATCTAGAGGATCATACTCCCAACCTTAAGCTAATTAATCAAGATTAAATAAATAAAAGATCCTAGCAATTTCTATTGAAATAATTTATATAGATTTACCGGGATTCTAGGATTTCAGTGCTTTGGATTGTGATCAAGTTCAGGTGAGTGAGTGCTTTTTTTTCCCTTTTAGTTAATAAAAATTCTAGTGATGAAGGATTTTATCTAACTATTTAATTATGTTATAAAGGTGATTTAAATGATTAAGCTAATTTTCTAGTATTTAGAAATTTTATATTTTCATGAAGTACCTCCATGTATTATTTGTAGTATATTTATGTATTCCTGTATGCAATTAAGTTCATTTGTTCTTAATAATAAACCTTCAAGATCACTACAAGATATCGGTTGCCACTAAGACTCACCTGGATGACATTTGTGACCATTTATCTGATGATCATCTGTTCATGTTATCTAACTACTGGAAAAAATATTGTTAGATGGTAACAATATCGTCATGTTTATCATGTTCACCAACATATATATCCTGTTATACACGTATCACAATTTCACTTTTGAAGTTGTTACTGTTATCATTACCGAGTTATCCCAGTAAATTTAGGTAACATATACATTAATAATCTTGATAACTAAATTAAACAACTTACACTGGGATTGAAAAAATTGATGGAAGAGACAGCGTGTGTTTTTGGGTGGACCTAGGATTTAGGTTGCGCAGCCGAAAGAGGGTTCCCCTGTAGGGTTCCTGTGGGATGACTGACACCCCGTCCTGTTCCTATTCCTGTTCCTGTTATACATGTTATACATGTACCTAACCTGTTATACATGTTCCTGACTACCTTGCAGTAGGTCCTGGTTCAGCACCAAGGGTTTGGACCGTGGTCCCGGGTATGCATGGGACCCACCTAAAACACAGACAATGTCTCCAACCGATCACTTTCGATAACTGAGGACCTCGATTGGCACGTGTAATAGGCGTAGTATGGGATGCGTCTATTACATGTGACAATTGGTGTTCGCTGACATAATTAATAATGAAAACTGAATTCTTACATTGACCTTATAAACTGAACTTGACATCTGCCTGCATGTTATGATAGACATTGATTATACTCATGACCTGAGGTACCCTTGATTATATCACTAACTGGCTTAGTTATTATTCATTTATTGTTGGCATGTTATTCCAACCTTATCATGTATATTTTCTTTCCATATGCTTATATGTTACATGCATGTGCACCTTCCTTTTTTTTTACCACTCACTAGGTCGTTTATTGACGACCCTGAGTTTGTTATGCTCAGATCTAGATCTGAGGACATTGGAGGACCAGGAGTACTTTGAGCGCATTGCAGATCTCTAGTAGACCATCCGCAATTCAATCCGTGAGGACTTTTAGTATTTTTGGTTTTATTCTTATTATGCTTATAATTAGTGAACTTTCAAGACATTATTGTACTTGCTTTTGAATGCTGGAATAAGTTGTGAACTTTATGTTTTGATTTAATACATTGAGACTTAGCGTATTTTTATTGAAAATACGTCGCCAACTCTTATCACATACCAAATTTTTGTGTATTTTGGGAAGTGGGGCGTGACAAAAATAAAAAAGTAGAGGAGGAGTTACCACAGCTAATTCTCAAAGTGAGCCGTTTATTCAATTCTTTATTCTTTAATTAAATTAAAACTCTCAGAGTAAGATTTAATTAAAGCTATGAGGAACAATAAGAGGTCCGACTTTAGAGAGTTCAACTTCTATTTTCAATCCATGATTCCAGAGCTCTCTTCATGACTTGTGAACTCCATAGTTGTTCCCTCCATTGCATGCCTTATTTGCCGGGGAATCTCAAAGTGGTTCTATTTATTTAATTATATGTGTGTGTAAAAAGTGCTCCTAGTAGGTCTCCTTAGATTATAATCTAAGGAGGAGGCCTAAAATACAACCATGAAGCATCTCTAAGGATGATCCACTCCATTTTGATCTACATATCCTAAAATGATTGTGTATAAAAATCATGCACTTTTGATACTTTTTACTCATGCATCAAATAGTTACAAAATGAACAATTTTTCAACATAGAACAAATGACACTATTTGATCGATAGGTAAAAAAAAGTTCAAACTGCATGATTTTTTATATATAAGAATTTTAGGACGTGAAAATCATGATAAATGGAGTGGATCATTTCATATGAATTGTACATGGTGAGTTTTACTCCTTCTCTTTAGATTGTAATCTAAGGATACCTACTAGGAGCACTTGACCCTACACACACACACACACACACATGTATATATACGTATATATACACATATATATGTATATATATATATATATATATATATATATATAACCTCTTGGAATATATATACTCAAAAGAAACTATACAAATTAGAATTGATTTTCAATGTTAATGGATAGATCGGATCTTTTAGTATGTGCATTGCTCAAAATCTAATTAGGAACATCGTAAAATTAGTTTCTTGTTGCATCCTCCTGATCTAAAGTAACGTTCATTTCCCTTTGAGGTTTGGTTCATGTGTGTGAGTCAGACACACATATTATAAGATGAATAAACCCGCATTGACACATGGGATTGACCCTCTTATAATATTATAAAAGGTCTAAAGAATTGAAAGATTTGTTTCCTTGAAATTCACTTATAATATTATACAAGGTCTAAAGATTTGAAAGCTTCCCCTTGAAATCTAACATGAAGATATAAATGAATTAGGTAAACATAAATTGACATATTTGTTGCTGTGGTGTAGTGGTTATCACGTTAGTCTTACACACTAAAGGTCTCCAGTTCGATCCTGGGCAGCAACAATTGAATTTTTTTTATTAACATATTTAATTTCTCTATTTAATTTATTTGCTCGTTTCTTATGATTGAGCTTCCTGAATTTTTCTTTGGATTTATATTGACCAGTGTTTAGTATCTTTATGGACCAATTGATGGTTAATTTTAATAAGTTGCATGCTTTATTTTCATGGCTGAAAGGGAAAGGAACTTGCCCATTGGTCGATCTCTAGCTCTACGCCCGCTGTTATAGAACTACAAAATCATCACGTGGTATATCGATTTGTATCACTTGTACATAGCATGCTGTGAAAGTGTCTTGTTGAAATTCTAGGTTGAGGAGAGTGAACCCACGATAAACAAATCAGGAGAATTGATTGGAATGTAAGGAAAAAAAAAAACATTTTAAAGTACTAAAGAATATGAAGTTAAAAAAGGGGTGAAAAATGATAAAATCACAAAGAATACATCAAATTTTGTAAAAAAAAATTGCATGAGGAACAACAAATTATGACTGTTTTCGACTCCCATACTTGTATGGGGAAAAGAGGGAGATTCAATGCATGTTTGCTATTTTGTATTGTATTTTCTTGTGAATATGTGTGCGTGTGTAGATTGTGTTTGTTCGAACCATGTTCTTTTTTTTTTCCCCTATGTTTGGCCACAATCTGTTTGATCTCCCATGAAAGACTCAGACACAGGGAGTTTGGGCTACCATCCGATTTATAAAACCCCAGCCACAATCATAATATCTCATCTCACTGTAGACAGTCTCTATAACATGGATGTGGACCATGTGGTGATCCTCTAGAAACAATTAGGCAACACTTGTGCCAACCTATGACTGATTTGAAAAAGGATCTTTCTGAATAATACAAAATGCTGATATTCTGAGTAATAATAAAATTCATATTGTGATACAAGATTCTTGCAGTAATGGGGAGTGGCTGGATGCTCTTTTACTCTGGGGCCACTCATCTCAGTCTCTTTACCATGATTCCGAGCTGGGCAGGGCCTGGTGGCCTTTGTTGTCCTCAGAGAAGCAAGCAGAAGCAGCTCACTGAATTTCAACCACTGCTTGTCCTTCAGGTAGCAGCCAAGAATGCTGCTACTCTATTGAGACTGCACTTACGGTAAACTAAAACAAGAGGCAAGATGAGAACCCAACTCACGTTTCAACAGCTTGTCCCAGCTGATCATAATATCTTCAACACAAAGTTACAGGCAGAGTTCATAAATCAACAATCTCTGCCTGTAACACAAAGTTACAGGCATGCCCAGTATATTGAGTCAACTATCATCTGTAATCCTGTAAAACTCCATCAAAGCGGTCAAGAAACATGATAATTCGAAGGCGTCGACAAAAGTATTAGTCGCCTGTTTCATGAAAATACATGCAAGATACTTCAGAATTAGATGCAAAACAAATATTAGAAGGATAACTCTTTCAACAGTCTTGCTGAAAAGATGGATACAAAATGAAACCTAAGCCCTAACCAAACTAATGAATCTATCCACCATAAGCTTTAGCCAACCCTTAAAAAAGTGGCAAGTCCTTGTCGATCTACCACTTATAGAGCAGGCATTTCCACAAGACAACAACCAAGTGTCACATGTATCTTGCAAACCAATGGCTCCCACTAAATAAAGCCAATCATCCAAACATATTCACATAGCATGATGCAAGTAGCCTTCTCACCTGCTCAACATCAATCATTTAAACTTTGATAATTCTGCTCGTGTCCACCACCCTCCTTTCTTATAGCTACAGATGAGTCAGAGAGCTTCAAATACTCCTCAAAACGAAGGTTAGCCTCCAAAATCCCTGGAGCAAAACTACTGCATGATCACTCATCGTATGGTGGTCACTTTGGTATAAAAAACTATAGTTGCAGAAAAATATCCCTTGAAGAGAAGCTTCACTCACCCAATAGTCTATTTTCATCATTCAAATCCCTAGAGCAAACCCCTATATGATTTCCGTGTCAGCTCTGATCACCAACAATAATTTGCTTACTGCAACCAAAACATCATTCTATTGATGAACATAGTCAGTCAATATTACAGGAGTAGAAATATTCAGGACGAAAAACTCATTGTCAGTGATTCCATATCCGAGAAAGCAGGAAAGAGAAGACTATTTACGCATGATAACTACATAAAAGCTTGAGAAAAGCAGCAGAGAAAGAAGAGAGGAATACTGTCCACTGGAGAACCACCTTCAACTCTCATCCACATGAGAATTGCTTTCAGATGTAGATGATGATGAGGGATTGGATGAAGAATTCCTGCCAGACGAGATGATGAGAACAACCGAGTTAAAGACCATGGAATTGAAGATCTGCTCCCATTCCCTTTGTCCTACCATCCACACCACCTCCTTCCCCTCCTAGTTCCCCTACTAGTTTCTTCGGCAGGAACCTGAAACCTGCACACAGGGCATGAACTATGACGCTCCGGCCATGGAAACATGCAGTCACTATGAAACTTATGCTTACACTGCATCTCCTTAGCTTCAGTCCCAATCTCTAAATCATCCAAACACACTGAACAATTCAAATTCTCCTCAGTTTTCACAGTTGGCAACGCATCGACTGCTTCCTTCTTCTGTTCGGGTCATTCTCTGCCAAATGCTGCAGCAGCAGCATATCCAACCCTGGCCCAATAAAGTAGCCGCGCTATGAAGCACCACTGGCATTGCTTGATTCGTGACCTCCTGCATTGTCTGAATCGAAGGTCCCTTGAAGAAGTATCTCTTAGTTAAGCCTTCCTTTTTTTTAGCTAAGTTTGTTTCTGCTCTTTTCCCATTCCGCATGTACGTGCGCACGAGCCCCAGATTGTGGAAGCCGTGCGCGAGGTGGTCATGCTGTGCGTGGCCACTATCCTATTTTGTAGGCCCTCTTTCTCTTTGTTTTGCATAATAAAAGGAGAAGTAAAAAAAACCAAAAAGCTGCATCTTCTCGCAGCACAAAAAAAATCCTCTCCTCTATTTTCTTTCTTTTTTTGTTCTCAAGTTCACCAGCTTGCCGCCTGCCGCCGCTCGCCATCACCGGACCTCGCAGGTCTATCACCTGGTATCAGAGCAACTCTGGGCACATGGCATCACGCGAGGAACGTTCGGTTACACCGAGTGAACGACGCGGGAGGTCTCCTTCGCGCAAGCCGCGGGGGAAGGAGCAAGTTGTGGTGGAGCGCGTCATCGAGAAGGTTGTGCCGGCAGGCCCGGTCAAATACCCCGTTCTCACCAAGACAAATTACAACGAGTGGTCTCTGTTGATGAAGATCAAGCTGGAGGCGCGCTCGCTGTGGGACGCGGTCGAAGTCGGCGACGCCGAGTTCCAAGTGGATCGGATGGCGCTCGACGCGATCTGCAGCGCCGTGCCGGTGGATATGCTCTCCACGCTCGCGACCAAGGAGTCGGCGAAGGAGGCGTGGGACTGCCTCAAGACCATGCGGATCGGCGACGACCGAGTCCGCAAGGCAACCACGCAGAAGCTGCGGCGCGAGTACGAGCTGCTCGCGTTCCGTGATGGGGAGTCCGTGGAGGATTTCGCTATGCACCTCAACAACCTCACCAACGAGCTGGCAACCCTGGGCGATCCCGAGCCCAAGTCCAAGATCGTCGACAAGTATCTCCGAGTCGCTCGCCCGAGGTACAAGCAGCTTGTTCTTTCCATAGAAACTTTACTTGATGTGGATGACCTGTCTGTAGAGGAGATCACCGGCCGCCTCAAAGCAGCCGAAGACGACATCAACCCTGTCAACGGTCGGGACGGCGACAAACTGTATCTCACGGAGGAACAGTGGCTAGAGAGGTACAAGCAGAAGGAGGCGGCAAGCTCTCGCCGTGGCGTCGGTTCCGGCGGGCATGGCAAGCGCGGTCGCGGCGGAAGAGGCGGTAAATCCGGAAGAAGGGGAAGCTCAAATGGCGACGGCGGGGACGGCTACAAGCCACCGCCGGCCGAAATGGAGACAAGTGCCACAGTTGCGGCAAGATTGGCCATTTGGCCAAGGACTGCAGGAGCAAACCTAGGCAGGAGCAGACCCATGTGGCTGAGGACGATGAGCCGAGCCTCCTCCTCGTCCACAACGATGACAACTCGTCGACGACCCCGGCAATAACGCCATGCTCATGTACGCAGGTACCACCATCCGCAAGTGGACAAGCATCCTCGGAGCCGAGCAAGCAGCTGCTCATCTCATCATGTGCATTGGAGTTGTCATCTTCAAGCACTCTAGCTCCAACCTCACCAATGGAGCCCGCGTCTCCCTTGCCACTGGCACCCTTTCATCATGGGGTGCTGATGGAAGAAAAGGCGTATGCCGTCCACGGCAATGAAGAGAGCAGCCCCAAGAAGTGGATCTTCGACACTGGAGCGTCAAACCACATGACGGGCTCCAAGGCCGCCTTCTCCGACCTCGACGTTCCCCGTTCCCGCACCAAGCACAGAGACGCTCGACGGAGGTGCTCAAGCTGGTGCACGGCGACCTCTGCGGCCCAATCACCCCGGCAACACCGAGCGGCAACCGCTACTTCCTTCTTCTCGTCGATGACTACAGCCGGTACATGTGGGTGGCCTTGCTTCCCACAAAGGATGCCGCGCCGACGGCGATCCAGCGAATCCAGGCGGCAGCTGAGCGTAAGAGCGGGAAGAAACTGTGCGCTCTGCGTACCGATCGCGGGGGAGAGTTCACGGTGGGCAGCTTCAACAAATACTTCGCCGAGCTGGGCATCCGGCGTGAGCTGACGGCGCCATATACGCCGCAACAAAATGGCGTCGTCGAGCGCAGGAACCAGACTGTGGTCGGCACAGCGCGGAGCATGCTCAAGGCGAAGGGGCTCCCAGGCAAGTTTTGGGGCGAAGCGGTGACAACGGCGGTCTACATCCTGAACCGCGCGTCGACCAAGGGAGCTGGGGGCAGGACACCGTACGAGCTGTGGACAGGCAGCAGGCCGGGGGTGCACCATCTGCGAACTTTCGGCTGCGTCGCACACGTCAAGACGACCGGACACCTCAAGAAGCTCGACGACCGCAGCAAGCCGACGATCTTCATCGGATACGAGCCGGGCTCCAAGGCGTACCGCACCTATGACCCGGCGACTAGGCGTGTGTGCGTCACACGCGACGTGGTGTTCGACGAGGAGGCGAAGTGGAAATGGGACGGCGACCAAGTCGACAGCGACTTCTTCATCGACTATGTGACCGTGAGTCATCCCGAGGTGGTGATCACGCACCAGGAGGAGCAGGCGGCGCCCGCTGCGCCGAGCACACCGGCGACATCCCCTGCACCAGGCATACAGCCGGCGTCCCCTGCACCAGGCATACCAGTGTCGCCCGACCTCGACGCGGACCACGACGACGCGCCCCTTCGGCTTCGCAGCATCGGGGACGTCATCGGGCCAGCGGCAATTCCGGGTTTGGCACCACGGGAGCTTGGGGAGGATTTGTTGATGGTGAACACCGACGAGCCGGCGTCATTCCAAGAAGCTCAAGCGTACGAGTGTTGGCGGAAGGCGATGCTCGACGAGATGACAGCGATCGAGGCCAATGGTACATGGGAGCTGGTCGAGGCACCGGCGAACCATCGCCCGATCGGCCTCAAGTGGGTCTTTAAGACTAAGAAGGATGCAGCCGGGGTCGTCACCAAGCACAAGGCGCGTCTTGTGGCAAAAGGCTACGTGCAGCAACAAGGCGTCGACTTTGATGAAGTCTTCGCGCCGGTGGCACGGCTTGAGTCTGTTCGGCTCCTGCTGGCACACGCGGCAAGCGAGGGGTGGCCGGTCCATCACATGGACGTCAAGTCGGCCTTCCTCAATGGGGAACTCCAGGAAGAGGTCTACGTCACGCAGCCACCGGGCTTCATCGTCGCCGGCGAAGAGCAAAAGGTGCTGCGCCTGTCCAAGGCGCTCTATGGGCTTCACCAAGCACCACGCGCCTGGTACGCCAAGCTGGACGCGTCATTGGTGGCACTCGGTTTCCGGCACAGCGAGTCTGAGCATGCCGTGTACATGCGTGGCGTGGGCGAGCATCGGCTCGTGGTGGGCGTCTACGTCGATGATCTCATCATCACCGGCGGCAGCCACTCCGAGCTCAAGCAGTTCAAGGAGGAGATGAAGGCCACGTTCCAGATGGCGGATCTGGGACTGCTGCGCTACTACCTCGGCCTGGAGGTGGTCCAGAACAACGACGGCATCACCGTGAGCCAAGGAGCCTATGCGGTGAAGATCCTGACAGCAGCAGGCCTGAGTGACTGCAACCCGAGCCACACTCCTATGGAGTCCCGCCTGAAATTAAGTAAGGCAAGCACCGCCCCTGCCGTAGATGCTACTGAATATCGCAGAATCGTGGGCGCCTTGCGTTACCTGGTGAACACAAGGCCGGACATCGCGTATGCCGTGGGGTACGTCAGCAGGTTCATGGAGAAGCCTACAACAGAGCATCTGGTGGCCGTCAAGCGCGTGCTGCGCTACGTTGCAGGGACGGTGAACTTCAGGTGCCACTATGGAAGGAAGAAAGGAGGCAGTAACTTGGTCGGCTACAGCGATAGCGACCTTGCCGGAGATGTTGATACACGCAAGAGCACCACTGGCGTGTTGTTCTTCCTTGGCGGCAATCTGGTCACTTGGCAATCCCAGAAGCAGAAGGTGGTGGCCTTGTCGAGCTGCGAGGCAGAGTACATTGCGGCCACCACGGCTACATGTCAGGGTGTTTGGCTGGCACGACTCCTTGCCGAGCTCAAGGGAGAAGAAGAAACCTGCACAATCACTCTGAAGATCGACAATCAATCTGCGATCCAGTTGAGTAAGAACCCTGTGTTCCACGATCGCAGCAAACATATAGACACCAAGTATCACTTCATCAGGCAGTGTATCGAGGAGAACAGGGTAAAGGTGGAGCCAATCGACACCAACAATCAACTGGCAGATATCTTGACGAAGGCGCTCGGACGTGAGAGGTTCATTCAGCTGCGTTCCAGACTTGGCCTCGTCGAGATCAAGCAAAGTAAGGCTTAGGGGGAAAATTGTTAGTTAAGCCTTCCTTTTTTTTTAGCTAAGTTTGTTTCTGCTCTTTTCCCATTCCGCATGTACGTGCGCACGAGCCCCAGATTGTGGAAGCCGTGCGCGAGGTGGTCATGCTGTGCGTGGCCACTATCCTATTTTGTAGGCCCTCTTTCTCTTTGTTTTGCATAATAAAAGGAGAAGTAAAAAAAACCAAAAAGCTGCATCTTCTCGCAGCACAAAAAAAATCCTCTCCTCTATTTTCTTTCTTTTTTTGTTCTCAGGTTCACCAGCTTGCCGCCTGCCGCCGCTCGCCATCACCGGACCTCGCAGGTCTATCAGTATCGCCTGGTTAAAAGGGTTGATCAAAATCACACTCTCCCTCTCCCTTTCTCTACCCCTCTCTCCTCTCTCGGGGGGTTCATTCTCTGACCAAAAATCATCATGGAGGCCTTGAAGCAGTTGAAGGATGGCGGAGCTCCGCGTCCTTCTACGCGAGAAAACTTCGAAATTGAGATCTGGATCAGAATCCGATTCATCATCCACCCTAGGTAACATCAACCTGCGGCGCGGGGGACAGCCAACCATCATTCCAAGCAGGATCGGGGCCAACACAGACAGGGAGCAATCAGATAGCTCATTGCCATCATTCTCCTCTATAACTCGCCCTGTTCCTATGTCACCATCTGCACTACTCATCTCTTCAACAAAGCCGCCATCACAGAAGGGGCATTTTATCTCCACTTCCATGACAGAGTTCACTGTTTGTGCACACGTGGCACAGTATCTATCAGACATGGCTTCACCCATTTCTTCTACAACCCTTCTATCGCTTTAAAGCTGAAAAATGCAACGAATCCAACAGAAAATAATTGGAAAATTCAATTAACATATTTATAAAAGAGATTTAACTAATCCCTGGTAAATCTGATAATAAAAAATAAATATTTCTCCTTCGCCTTCTGTCATAAGAATTGATTTACACACAGACAATAAAGTAGCTGCAAAGGACCCAAGATTGAAAAAAGAAAAGAAAAAACAAGGTATCCTCTAGTTTCTTGTTTTGGACAAATATCAACAAGAGAAACAAAGAACAGAACTGATATTCACTAGGTTTTGAAGTTTAAATGAACAGGCAAGTACTCTAGTTTCTAATGCTGTTTATATCATATAAATGTATGCACATAAAGATGTAAACAGATGGAGAATTCTTTCCCCATTAGAGATTCCTTTCGTTCAACCATAAGAAACCAACTTCAGCAGAAGGATGCCAAATTGAAAAAAGAAAAAAAAAAAATCAAGGAAAATAATAAAATAATACGAGGATTATCATACACTTCAGATTGCAGGGGTAATTTTTTTTTAAAAAAAGATAAGTAAACACAAACGGGAGATCCCTTTTCTTTCATCAACAAAACATATCACATCAATATCACCAAAAATATTGAATTGATGCCCAAAAACTTCCCAACGTCTGATAGATAGATCTCAACCCATACGTTTAAAAAAAGAAACAAAATTATAACATTCTCCTCAAATCAGTACATATATGAGATTTTATAAAGACCCAATAGAGATTTCTTCTCAGTTCATCACACGCATGTGATTATATATAGAGACCCAACATAGATAAGCGCAGATTAAAGCACATGAACTCCAATATCCATTATCTAATATAGAAATTTTTGAAAGGAACTGCAAGTTGAAACCCAGATGAAAAAACTAACCTTTTCTTGCGAGAATCTGTGCTGAGATTTAGGGTCTATTTGGTTGTCATAATTAGCCGTAATTCGTAAGTCATAATAAGTAAAGTCTTTTACAGTTGTAAATGAGCTATTGTTGGCCTAAGGTTACAATTATCTGGTTTTATGCTTTTGATGATAACAAAAAATATATGATTATTTGTACTAATCAAGTTCTAGTGGTTAAGTTTATTTCAGGGTTATAAGAATTCAAAGAGTTTTCTTTCCTAAAGAAAGGTGTTGGAGACTCAAGAAGACTCAAACACGGGATCAAAGTACAAAGCACTCAAACGTCGCTAATGAAAAAGGCCAGTTGAAGATCTTATGGTTACCTAGAGCCTTGTAAGATAGTAGTTTGTTAAAATATAGAATATGACAGTAAGACTCAAGAAATTACACACAAAAATACACGATTTCAAAAAATACAAGTTTTGCTAGTATTAGTATCTTTGCATGTTTGGTATTGACACATTTCAAAAAAAATTTAAAATTTTATAACAAGTTTAGAACATGTATTTCATCACCTATACATTGCTACATCTTCCTTAAATCAATACAAAATATTTTGAAAATATTTAAAGTTCAAAATTTTAAAATTAAACTGTTTCAGGCCATATCGGTCGACCGCCAGGTTGACCGATGCCTATTACAGGCCAGAATGGTCGATCGGGCGGTCGAATGGGCCTTTGGCCAAGGGTGTCCACGTTTGTGCACATTGTCGGTCGACCGCCAACCCTTGCGGTCGGCCGACCGGTCGACCGACCGGTCGACCGACTAAAAGTCCCCAACTATCGTTTGGGGTCGGTCGACCAACCCGGTCGACCGACAGTTCAAAATTTTCAATTTATATAATGAGCGGTCGACTGCCCGGTCAATCAGAGCCAACGGCTCTATTGTGGATGACATGTCGGTCGACCGGTCGGTCGACAAACAGGCTGCCAGATGGCCATAAAAGATAGATTTTAAATCTGTTTTATTTTTAGTAGATTCCAACATGCATTTTTTGTTTCCAAGTGGCTAAACACACCCCATATGACCTAGTATGATTTATAAATAATACTTAACCATTGCCTATATATATAGGTCATGGGTTTTAGTTTTAGATAAGAAAAATACTCAAGTTTTCAAGTTTGTTTTAAAAGAGAACAGCTTTCTAGCTTTCAATTTTCAAGTTCTTCTTTTCAAAGCTATTTTTTAGTGGTTTAAAGCTTCTCTATTCTTTCTAACTGAATTTCTTTTCTCACTTATCTTCTTGAGCATTACTTTATATGTCACTCTATAAACTGTAAGAGAGAGAGGATGTGGTCTTGTTAGATCACCAAATGCTTTGTAACCTCAATTGGTTTTGTGCTACCTCTTGTGTAGAGGGTTAAGTTGGTGGAGTTGTGTACTACGATCTTGTGTAGACCAAGTTGTAATCCCTTTATGTAAGGTCCTTTTGTGAAAGATCCCTTAGAGGATAGTGAAATTCTTCATAGTGGTGAAGGCGGGGACGTAGAGCGGTAGCTCGAACCTCGAAATAAATTTCCTTTTGTTTGCGCTTGATTGTGTCTTGCTCTCTATTGCTATTCATTTTTCATATTTGTGATATTGTTTATCTTATACTCTATAATTGCTTTCATTCTATCATTTTCATTATCGATCTATACTCATCTTAACAAGGAGGCAATTGAGCATCTCAACACATTATCTAGAGGAATCTATGAGGAGAAGTTTTAGAATGCTTCACGGGAAATTCGGCTTCAATTCTTGTTTTGAGTGACCATTTGCATAACTCATCATATTAAGTTTTAAAATTGCATTTGATTAGCAAAACACTTATTCACCCCCATCTAGGTGTATTTCAATTGGTATCAGAGCTTTGGTCTCTAATTTTTGGCTAACAACCTTAGAGAGATCCTATTTGCTAATCACTTCTTTTAAAATTTCATCTTCATCCACTTTAGTAAAAATGGCCGAAGGTATTAAGACCCCTCCCAAGTTTGATGGGTGGCCTTAATTTTCCCATATAGAAGGTTAAAATGACCATATTTTTGCAATTCTTAGAAAGTCAGGTTGCAAAAGCGATGACTAAACCCTTTAGTGTATCTATTAGTGATTAGGACACTTGGTCCGACATTGTTATTAAGGAGTTTGATGCAAATTCTAAGACACGCTATGCCTTACTTCAAGCTTTGAACAATAACGATATTGTTAGGGTCATCCATTGCAAATCTGCCTACGAGATTTGGACACACCTAGTAATCACATACAAAGGAATGTCACAAGTTAAGAGAGCAAAAATTGATCTCTTATGTTCCCAATATGAAAATTTCATCATGCATGAAAATGACATCATTGATGACATAGTAACAAGATTTACTAAGATAGTCTTGCTTCTTTAGGTGATGCCATTGATAACGATCAAAAGGTAAGGAAGGTCATTCAGGAACTTTCACCCTCATGAGAAGTCAAGGTTACAACTTTGAAGGAGCTAAATGATAAAGAAGAGATAGAGCTCATCGGTGTTATAGGAAAGCTTAAGACCATGAAATGGAGAGGAAGTCAAGGGAAGAGATGGCACCACAAAAGAAGAAAGTGATCGCTTTCAAATTCACTCCCACCTTCTCCGACGACGATGATGGAGAAGAGGATGATGAAGAATTATCCCTCCTAGTAAAAAAAATAAGAAGGATGTACAACAAGGCCAAGTTCAACAATAGAAGAAGATGGTAAGGAAAGAAGAAAAGAAGGTCATATGCTTCAATTGCCGGAAGCCGGGCCACATGGTTGTGGATTGTCCGGAGACTAAAAGTAGACCTTCCACCTCCAAGAAGCGCTACAGAAGAAGTCTCTCAAAGCTACATGAGACTCGGAGAGTGAAATAAGAAGTTGATATAGCACATGTGTGTTTCATCGCTAATGATAACACGCCTAAGGTAACATCCGTATCCTCACTTAACGATTGTGAATTATCTATGGATGAATTAGGTAAGGCTTTTGAAGAGTTGTCTAACAACTATAATTTTCTTAAAAAGAAGTATTTAAAAGTGAAAAAAAATAAAACTCTTCATAATAAAATTATTATATTCTCAAAAGAAAAAGATGATTTATCTTCCACACTCATATCCATACAAAAAGATTTTGATGCATATAAAATTTCATGTAAAGAAAATTTTCATTAATTGATAGAGATGAGATTTCTATCTTAAAAGATAAAATTAACTCTTTAAGAGATGTGTTAAAGAAATGTGAGTTTAATAAAACTAGGTTGGAGGCAGTGTTTCCTAAGAAACAAACTCTAAAGAAACATATTCATACTACACATGCTCATCATAACACACATACCCACACTCCTAAATCACAATATATATGTACACATCATGCTAGACACACCAAGCATGTTCACACCACATTCTCATTATGCTTTTATTTATGGCAAAGTTTATTTATGCACTTATTGTGGCTGAAAAGATCACTTAGGCATATTTTGTTTTGATAGAATAAATGTTTCTAATGATCACATTTGGGTTCAAAATTCTAACATTAAAGGACTCAAAAATTTGGGTACCAAATTAACCAATTTGTTACATGATATAGGTACACACTAAGGCTCCAAGATGTAGGGAGCGGTGGTATCTTAATAGAGGTTGCTCAAGGCATATGACGTGGGATATCAATAATTTCACAACCCTATCAAGGTATCATGAAAGTGGCGCCGTCACCTTCGGAGATGATTCCAAAGGGAAAATTATCGGTATAGGTAACATTAAAATTGATTCATCTCACTTGATTTAAAATGTTATTTTAGTTGATGTCTCATGTATAACCTCTTGAGTATTGGTCAACTTTGTGATAGAGATTTCAAAGTGATTTTTGATGATTTAACTTGCAATATTTTAGATAGACAAACCAATGCATGTGTACTTTCCAGTTTTCAAGAAGATAATGTATACATGATTGATATGTCAAATTTACAATGCAATGCTACATGTTTAAATGCCTTTAATGAAGACTCTTGGTTATGACATAGGAGACTAGGTCATGTTTTATTTGACCATCTATCTAGAATAAACAATAAGGAATGGTGAAAGGTATTCCTTATTTGAAATTTGAGAAGGACCGCATTTGCGATGCGTGTCAACTTGGAAAACAAGCCAAGTCCTCCTTCAAAACAATCAAGGATATCATGACATCAAGACCCTTGGAGTTAATTCATATGAATTTGTTTGGTCCTACTAAAACCAAAAGTCTAAGTGAAAATCGTTTTGTTTTTATTTTGGTTGATGATTTTTCTCATTTTACTTGGGTTTTCTTTTTAAAACATAATGATCAAGCTTTTTAACATTTTCAAGTGTTTAGAAAAAGAGTTGAAAAAGAAAAAGATTTTTTAATTTTACGTATAAGAAGTGATAGAGGTGGTGAATTCATTAACCACTCATTTATCACTTATTGTAAAGAACATAGAATCAAACATGAACTATCATATTCTAGAACTCCACAACAAAATAGAGTCGTTGAGAGAAAAAATCAAACTCTTCAAGAAATGGATAGGATAATGATAAATGAATATAGACACCCTCAATACTTATGGGCCGAGGCCGTAAACACATCATGTTACATCTAAAATTTATTTTTGTAAAAATACTTTTAAAACTTCTTTTGAAATTTACTATTTGAGAAAACCTAATCTTTCTTACTATAAAGTTTTTGATTGTAAATCTTTTATTTTAAATGCTAAAGACAATTTAGAAAATTTTGATGTCAAATCTTATGAAGCCATATTTGGTGGGTATTCAAATACTAGTAAAGCCTATAGAGTCTTCAATAGATCTACTTTGACTATTGAAGAATCTATACATGTCAAGTTTGAGGAATCTAATATTTATGTGAATAATGTTGTAGAGATTGATCCCTTAGGTGAAGATATAGAGAAGATAGCCTTGAAGGACTCACTTATTGAAGAAGAAAAGTTAAAAATTGATGTACAAGATGAAGTTCAAGAGGTTGAAGTATAGCCAACACAACCACTTCCAAAGGATTAGAGATTTGCTTCAAATCATCCCAAAGGACCTCATCATAGGTGATGTATCTAAGGGGTAACTACTCGATCCAAACTCCATGATTTATGTAGGCATTTTGCTTTTATTTCACACATTGAGCCCAAAAATATCCTCGAAGCTGAGGTCGATTCGTATTGGTTACTTGCAATGCAAGAAGAGCTCAATCAATTTGAGCGCAATCAAGTTTGGTATCTTATTCCTAAACCCCGTGATAGATCAACTATTAGTACTAAATAGAATTTTAGGAGGACGAGTCGGGTAATGTTGTTAGAAATAAAGTTAGGTTAGTGGTCCAAGATTATATCCAGATCGAAGCTATCGATTTTGAGAAAACCTTTGCACCCGTAGCACGGCTTAAAGCCATACGGATGACACTTGACTTTGCTTCTTATAAAGATTTCAAACTTTTTCAAATGAATGTAAAAAGTATGTTTTTAAATGGTTTTATAGAAGAGGAAGTGTATGTTGAAAAAACCCCCGGGCTTGTTGATCCTACACATCTGAATTTTGTGTATAAACTTGATAAAATTTTATATGATTTAAAACAAGCTCTAGGAGCTTCGTATGAAAGACTTTCAACTTTTCTAATTTCAAACAATTTTGTTAAAGGTAAAATTGACACCATTTTGTTTACAAAGCATGTAGATAGTGATATCCTAATTGTTCAAATTTATGTTGATGATATTATTTTTGGATCCATTAATGAAAAGCTTTGTAAAGAATTTGAATCATGCATGAAGAATGAGTTTGAGATGTCTATGATGGGAGAGCTAAACTACTTTCTCGGCCTTCAAATCAAGCAAAGGAGTAATGGAATCTTCATAAATTAAGCCAAGTACAGAAGAGAACTCACCAAGAGATATGGACTTGAAGATGTAAAACTAAGCAAGATCCCATGGCCACTACTACTAAGCTTGACAAGAACGAACAAGGTATAAATGTAGACATTAAACTTTATACAAGCATGATTAGTAGTTTACTTTATTTGACGGCTAGTAGGCTGGATATTAAGTTTAGTGTGTGTCTATGTGCTAGATTTCAATCTTATCCTAAAGAGTCTCATTTAATTGCAGTAAAGCACATTATTAGATATCTTAAGGGTACCATTGGAATGGGCTTGTGGTATCCAAAAATCGGACATTTTTTCATGACGAGTTATTCGGATGCCGACTATGCCGGTTGTAGAGTGAATAGGAAGAGCACTAGTGATACTTGTCAATATTTAAGAAATTGGCTTGTTTCGTGGTCTTCCAATAAACAAAATTCGGTAACCCTCTCAACCGCCGAGACGGAGTATGTTGCGTCCGGGGCTTATTGTGCTCAAGTCTTTTAGATGAAACATACTTTCCTTGACTATGATTTGCATTGTGACTATATTAAAATATTTTTTGATAATACTAGTACTATTTATATGACTAAAAATGTAAATCAACATAGTAAGACCAAGCACATAGATATTCGATATCATTTTCTTAGATATTACTATAAGAAAGGTGATATTGAGATTGAGTATGTTTCCATCGATTTTCAACTTGCGAACATTTTTACTAAACCAGTAGAGTATAATAGATTTTCATTCACTTGTGGTGAGTTAAATGTTTGTATATGGATTCATAAGTTTTTGAAAATACTTTTCAATTTTATTTTAAAGTTTGAAATTTTTTTATGTTGACATATTTACCCTTTTTGATACATGACAAAAAAGGGGAGAGATATTTGAGTTAATAAGTTGTTTTTATCCTATATCCATTCTCTTTACCATGCATATTATTATTAAGATTTATTGGTATCATTTTTTATATCTATATGTGTGACTTGCTTGTATTATCAAATCCAATTAAAGTCACAATGTTTTCTTATACTTGATAGATAGTATAACTTGAGGGAAAACTTTTCAAGCTCTTTCATATCTTTTATCTTAAATAACTTACATGTTTTGTCATTACCAAAAAGGGAGAGATTGTTAGCCCAAAGTTACAATCACTCGGTTTTATGGTTTTGATGATAACAAAACATATGTGGTTATTTGTACTAATCAAGTTCAAGTGGTTAAGTTTATTTCAGGGTTTTGAGGATTCAAGGAGTTTTCTTCCTCTAAAGGAAGGCATTAGAAACTCAAAAAGACAAATATGGGATCAAAGCTTAAAGCAATCAAAGGTCGCTAATGGAGAAGAGAAGCCCGGTTGAAAATCTTGTAGTCACCTATAGCTTTGTGAGATATTAGTTTGTTAAAGTGTAGAATATAGCAGTAAGGCTCAAGAAGTTACACACACAAAATACATGATTTCGAAAAATATAAGTTTTGGTAGTATTGGCATCTTTGCATGTTTGGTATTGATACATGTTTCATAATTTTTTCAAAATTTTATAACAAGTTTAAAATATATATTTCATCACCTATACATTGCTACATCTCCCTTAAACCAATATAAAATATTTTTAAAATTATTTAAAGTTCAAATTTTCAAAATTAAACTGTTTCAGGCCACACCGGTAGACCGCCCGGTCGACTGATGCCTGTTGCAAGCCAGAACGGTCGATCGGGCAGTCGATCGGGCCTTTGGCCAAGGGTGTGCACATCTGTGCATGTTGTCGGTCGACCGACCGGTCGATCGACTGAAAATCCCCAACTCTCAGTTGGGGTTGGTCGACCGATCCAGTTGACCAACAGTTCAAAACTTTCTTTTTATATAACGAGCGATCGACTGCCCGGTTGACCGGAGCCAACGACTCTATTTTGGTTGACCTATTGGTCGACCAGCCGGTCGACCAACAGACTACCAGATGGCCATAACAGTTAGTTTTTGAATATGTTTTGTTTTTAGTAGATTCCAACGGGTATTTTTGGTTTCCAAGTGGCTAAACACACCCCATATGACCTGGTATGATTTATAAATGATATTTATTCATTGCCTATATATATGGGTCATAGGTTGTGGTTTTAGACAAGAAAAATACTCAAGTTTTCAAATTTGTTTCTGATTAGTCAAATATATTGCATATACATTGTCACCTTACTATACTTTTTAGCTAATAAATCCTATTAACAAGTCTTCTTCTTCTTTGTTTAATGTAGGCCCAATTGCTAAAAGAAAGGAATGAGAAACAAGCCCACCAAATTCTGATTTAATTCAGAATAAATTCGAAATCAAGGAATCAGGGCAAATCTTGACATATCAGAAAGGTTGAAAACCGGTTGAAAAGAATCCTCCCTGAATCAAGCGGTTGAAGCCAACAATCAAAGGCTGTTTCGTCAAATCCTGAAGCTGAAACGAGAAAAACAGAAGAAGATAGGGGCAAATCACCAAACCAGAGAGACCCACCAATTGGGTGTGGCTACATGACCACACCAGGGCTGTGAAAACGCGACCCTAGCCACGTTTCCGCAGCTGTGTGGTGTCAGTTGGGGGAGCGTTTGCTCCCCCAATCTTCCTGGGATTCCCCCTTTTTGTTTTTCTCTATAAATACTAGTTTCAATAGAGCAAAAGAGAGCGAAGACTAGGATTAGAATTTTTGTTTATTTTTTAAGGATTTAGGCTCTTTGTTAGATAGTACGAAAGTTGTATTTTTGTTTTTCAATTTGTAGTCCAGTACAAATACTTGTGAGAGAGGAATTGAGTACTTGTACTTGAAGATTGAAGTGACATCAATACAAGAATCGAGCCACATTTTCTTCCACTCTTATTACGGTATGTCATGCATTATTTACTTGCTTTCTTCTTTGTTTTTCATGAGTAGCTAGATCGGTTTTCTGAGCTCACTATTGTACCTCTCTTCAATTCTTCTTCTCTTCTGATTTTAATGAAAAAGACGCAATGAATCATTTGCATGCCTTACTTAAATCCTTTCTTCATGAAAGTGTTCTTGAAGGCACGTGAGGATGGGTTTGGATTTTTAAACTCGTACTTCTTTTAAGAACGTTTCTTGAACTGTTTTTATTTCATACTTGCTTCTTTGCGCTTGATGATTTAACATCTGATTCAAAATGATTTTTTAAAGAAAAGAGTGAACTCTTCCAACCATCTTATGTGCTTTACTTCAAACTTTCTAAAGTCAATCTTAAGTTTTGCCTATGATTAAGTTGAGGCATTTAGGATTTCAATAGAAGAATGAACAGTTGAGTAGTGAGATAGTGAGCCCAGATTTTCTTCCTTATTGTAATCAACAAAACAATTTTCGAGGATTTTAATCACCTTCTCCAAAGCCTTCTCTAAAGTTACAATTTCTCTTTTAATCATCTCCTTCTTTCCATTCTCTTTTCATTAAAAAAAACGAGCACAACTCTTTGTTATTAAACGAATCACCGAAAAGCTTTCATCGCATTCCTCCTCGTGTACATGACCCATTAGCCACAAGCTACACAGTAAATTCTTAACTCTTTGATTGTTCTTTCATTTTTTTTTTTTACAATTAGTTTCAAAAGAGAATAGTTATCTAGCTCTCGATTTTTAAGTTTTTTTTTCCTTTCCAAAGCTATTTTTCAGTTGGTTTAAAGCTTCTCTATTCTTTCTAAATGAATTTCTTCTCTTAGCTTCTTGAGCATCACTTCATATTCCACTGCATAGAAAGTTGTAAGAGAGAGTGTTTGTTGTCTTATTAGATCACCAAGTGCTTTATAACCTCAATTGACTTTGTGCTACCTCTTGTGTAGAGGGTTGAGTTGGTGGACTTGTGTACTCCGGTCCTGTGTAGACCAAATTGAAATCGTTTTGTGTAAGGCCTCTTTGTGGAAGATCCGTTAGAGGATAGTAAAATCCTTCGTAGTGGTGAAGGCGGGAACGTAGAGCGGTGGCTCGAACCTCGGAACAAATTCCCTTGTGTTTGCGTTTAATTGTGTCTTGCTCTGTATTACTTTTATTTTTCATATTTGTGATATTGTTTATCTTGCACTCTATAATTGTTTTCATTCTATTATTTTCATCATCGGTCTATAGTCATCTCAAAAAGGACGGAATTGAGCACCTCAACTCATTATCTAGAGAAATCTAAGAGGAGAAGTTTTAGAGCCCTTCAAGGGGAATTCGGCTTCAATTCTTGTTTTGAGTGACCATTTGCATAACTCATCATATTAAGTTTTAAAATTGTATTTGATTAGCAAAACACTTATTCACCCTCCCTCTAGGTGTATTTCAATAATATCCATCATCTAAAATAGAAATTTTTGAAAGGCACTGTAAATTGAAACCCAGATGAAAAAACTTGAACCTTTTCTTGCGAGAGTCTGTGCTGAGATTAGTATTGAGATTTGGTGGAAGAGCAGAAGAGACTGAGAGAGTTTTTGCAAAGAAAAGACAATCCCAATTCCCTCCCTCAATCCACTTTTCTTTGCTTTTCCCCAAAAAAAACCTTTAGAAAATAGGGATACTAATGTCACTTCAGAGTGATTCTACTACAAAGCTACCAAGACATTGACATGTGGGGTCTGCTCATGGAGTTTACAGGTGAACCCACAGGTCAGTGTCCTAGTAGTAGAAATTGTGGTACAAATTTATGATACCAATAGAAATAGTCAAGACTTCATAATTTCTGACTGGTATTTACCATTTCTTATGTTTGTTATTGCTACTCCATAAACTGAAGGTCTACTCTCATGGATATGGTAGCTAGTTTATGTCTAGATTATCAATTTTAGGAGTGGTAATATAATTGGCCTCATCTCGTAAATAGGTGCTGAAATAATCAACTACTTTCAATCTTGGAGAGCCTTTTCTCGTACAGAAAAAAAAAGAATTAGACAGCGGATGTTGTAGCCAAGGAGTTTTTGATTTGGAGGTCTGTTTGGTTGTCGTAATTGACAGTAACTCATAAGTCATAATTGATAAAGTCTTTTACAGTTATAAATGAGTTACATGCATATAAATTTTACGGTGTTTGGTTGGTAATATAAAGTTGTAATTGAGAAAGTGTATTGTGTTTTACAGTGTTTGGTTGTCATAATGTATAAGTCGTAAGTGAAAAAGTTAACCATGAAATTAACTATTTGATTATTTAAAAAGTTTTAATATTGCAAATAAATACAAAAAACTAAATATTAAAAAAAATTAATATTAACATAAAAAATAATACAAATTTACATGAGTACAAAATTAACTGTGTAAGTGAGTGGTAATTGAGTTGTGAGTGAGTGGTAGCTGAGTTGCGTAAGTATTTACGAATTACAGTCCAAACATCCGTAATTGTAATTGGATTAATAAGTCATATGCGAATTACATACTTTTACTACTTTTACAACGAAACAAACAACCTCTTGATGTAACTAAAGCTACACTTTAGTGTTAATTATATCTAGTTGTTATTCGAACACTAAGTTATGTGCTTGATTTGACAACGCATAATTACCGTTCCAACTATATGAAAAAATAAAATATAATTGCTTGATTTAATGTATGATAAAATTGTATTACACAGAAATTATCAACAAAAACTGATGTAATACTCTCATTTATTATAACTCAATTCTGATAACTGGAGTGGCACGTAGTTTCAATTATAGTCATTCAAAAATTTCTAAATGATGATTAAAGCACAACTGCTCCAAGATATGGAGTAACAATTGATTTTCCTATGATTTTAAAGAAGCACATTCACATGGAGGTGATGTGCATGCAATGGTGTAGATTTTTCAGAAACCACTTCAATGTTTTGTGATCATATTTTAATTTATTTTGTTGAGTTGTCATTTGATGTGTTTTGGCTAGAGGATTCTTAATTTACCAAATTTATGCCACAAAAAGAAAGAAGAAAAAATAGAATAGGACCTGTTTGTTGCAAAGAATTGACATTAGTGTGGGCTGCAATTTCACACCAATTTCGAATTTGGTGGGTGAGCCATTTGACAGAGACCCATTTGCACATAGATTCCAAATTTGCTTGGTAAGCTCGCTAGAAAAGAAAACCAAAATTCTACTAAAGAAATGGAATTTGAGAGGAAAGAGGGGGGGGGGGGGGGTGGGGGGGGGGGGGGAGGGGAGGGAGAGAAGTTTGTTGTGCGCGACAGACAACAACCCTTAGAGGATCCAACCAGATCTCAATCACCAAAACAATGAAATCACAACTAGAAGAAGAACAATCACAAACAACCAAGATCTAACGAGGTTCGGCCAACGTGCCTACGTCCTCGGGGCAATCAAAGGAGAGATTTTTAATTAGGGAAGATGATTACAATGGATCTTAGCCTCTCTCAATACAAGAGAACCCTAAGCCTCCTAATTTCGCAGGTTCTTCTACAAGATTTCCCTACTAGATTTCAACTTAGAAAACCCTAGCAGCCCTTAAATACAACAGGTTTCCGAACTGCAGATTTCAGCCCAAACCCGACTGTCGGTCGACCGAACCGGTCGACCGACCCTTCTACCGGTCGACCGGTCCGGTCGACCGATTCCAACAGAGAGTTGGGCCTTCTCAGTCAGGCTCCTGCGGTCGACCGGTTCGGTCGACCGCCTAGACCTGTACACGTTGTGCACGTCCGGTCGACCGGCCCGGTCGACCGGAGAACCTGTTTTTCTGCTGCTGCTTGTTTTCTGCTGCTGTTTCTTCCGTCGTCTCTTGTCGCCGACTTCCTCGACAATCCCTTGACGGTCCGGGTCATCTTCCTCAGTACAAATCTCCCTCTTTCCAACAATTCTCCACCTCGGCGAAGATTCCAAAATCTGAGCCGACATCCAACGAACCCCAGTCTATCACCTGGCGAAATCGACACACGATCTCGGCGAAATCGACACACGATCTCGGCTTGCGCGCACCGGTCGAAATCGACACACGATCTCGGCGAAATCGACACACGATCTCGGCTTGGAATCTTTGGCTCAACTATCCACTGGAAAAACATCGTACATGCCTTCCCTGCACTTCACCTTAGGAGAATTTTTTATACCTGCCGATCACTAACCATGGCTCCTTCTCTGCAACTTTATGACCTCACGAAGACTTCCTTATGAGCCAACACTGACTCTCCACTGACTAGCTCTATCTAGTCTACCTGTCTTCCTCTGACGGTCCAACCAAGTCTGCGTAGAGCCAACCAAACATCATCGGCTTCAACTGGATGCACACCCCTCCTTATGCAAGCTCAACATCTCCTCTCCGGAAGATAAAACTGTTCTTCGAGATCACACCACTCCACCTCAATGTGAAGTCCAACTGGCCACACCACTTCACCGCTACATGAAGTCTCTTCACCTCTCCGTGAAGTCTCTTCAACTCTACGTGAAGCTCCATTGACCACACTTCTTCACCTCTATGTGAAGGTCCAAACAACTTCTCGAGAACCCATACCCTAGCTTCATAAGAG
Source organism: Agave tequilana (assembly GCA_038442645.1). Lineage (NCBI taxonomy): Eukaryota > Viridiplantae > Streptophyta > Magnoliopsida > Asparagales > Asparagaceae > Agave > Agave tequilana. Next base: position 99,710 of record JAVJIF010007661.1, read on the forward strand.
TTGCATCACCAATGGCTGCGCCTTTACGGCTGCCTACGTACCTTTGCCCAATAGGATCAAGCCAACCGTAGTTCTTTAAACTGAGCTTCATCAAGCTCGAATAATGTTCCCTGTTCCTGCAGCAGTGAACCTGTTAGACTGAGTCATATGAACCTTCCCCTGACCATCATGGAGAGCAACGGCCTTCAACTTGAGCTTGTCGCGTCCACAAGCTTGAGATTCATCCTTCTTTGACCACGAACGTGGTCTCTCCTTGGTTCCAATAGCTGCACACACCTTGACATCCTCTGCAATGTCTTCAACCTGTTCAGCATCACTCTTGTTATCATGATCTCCACCCGGTGTCACTTCCGATGAAGTCTCCTTTGATGCCGAACTACCTGGAGATGATGGAGTAGCATCGACCTCCACCCGCTGCGATCCTCCCTTGGTCTTCGTCCTCTCCACCTGCTGAGAGACGATGGACTTCAACCCTGAAGCCTCTCCAAATGTGACATTCCTGCTCATCACGATCCTTTTGTCCTTGGGATCCCACAACCTGTAGCTGTTCTCCTTGATGCCCAAATAGACAAACCTCCTTGCTTGCGGATTCACCTTGCCATTCTTGGCACTGAAGTAAGCCGGACTTCCAAATTCCCGCAGCACACCGTGATCTTGAGCTTTTCCCGACCAATGTTCCAATGGAGCTTTACCTCCTATCGCAGTCGTTTGATTCTTGAGATGGCTAGCATACTCAATCGCCTCAGTCCAAAGCGACCTGTCCAATCCTGCATTAGACAATAGTTTCCGAACCTCCTCCAACAAGGAACGGACCAACTCCTTAGCCAACTCATCTGTACCTGTTGAGAAGTGTGTAGCAATTCCTGTGTTCTGTCCAAACTGTAGGAATTGGTCAATGTCTTTCCCAACATTGCCAATATGAAGCTCCTTTACCTTCCTACCTATCTGCCTCTCCATTCTTCCGCTCCACTTCCTCAACACATCTAGGGCTTCACCCCTTTGTCTCATCGGATATATCCAAACCTGCCTAGATGAACAATCAATTACCGAGACAAAGTACCTGTGACCTCCAAGCGATGCCGTCTTAGCAGGTCCCCATACATTCACGTGAACACGATCAAGAAGACCTTCATTGTGGTGAGAACTGGTGCTAAAACTCACCTTCTTCTTGTCCAGAACCCTGTGTCCACCTTCTGACTTGCAGGTAGCAGCACCTTCTTCTGATTTCATCTTTGCAGGAGCTCGCGAAGATTCTTCTTCTTGTCCGGCTTTTTCCTGCTGAATCCCCAGGCCAACTCATCTTTTGTACTCGAAGTCTCCACCTGATCTGAAATAGTACTACCCTTCAAGTAGTATAAATTTCCTCGGCGGACGCCCTTCATTACAACCATCGAGCCCTTGATCATCTTGAGATCGCCATCTCGAACCGATATCATCATGCCCGATGCTTCCAAAGTTCCCAAAGAGATTAAATTTCTCTTCATCTGAGGTACATACCTCACACCTGTCAACTCCCAAACCATCCCATCAAACATCCTGATTGGGATTGTACCAACACCCTCCACGCTACATGAGTGATCATCACCCATCACCACTGAGCTACCTTCCAGCTTCTCAAAACTGGTGAACCAGCTCCTATTTGGACATGCATGGTATGTTGTACCTGAATTCATAATCCACTCATCTTTGCATGAGTTACTAACACTGGGAGAACTGACTGAAAAAGAGAATCCTGACGAGTCCGAATCTGCTCCATCTGTCTGTGAACTACTCCTCTGAGTCTTCGTCACCTTCGATAGATTTGCTTCAGCATTCGACTCCTTCTTCTTTCCCTTGAACTTTGGGCAATCTACCTTCCAGTGCCCAATTTCTCTACAGAAAATGCACTGATTCCTTTTGAGGTCTTTGAATCCCGGCCTGGATTTCGATCTTCCACCCATCTCTCTACCCTTCCTTGATGAATTTCTGCCTCTCACCTCCAATGCCTCCGCCACTGAGCTTGACTGACCAGAATGTCTCTCATTCTTCCTTGTCTCATAGCTCATCAATGCGGACGACACCTCATCATAGACTAAAGTTTGTCTACCATTGATAAACGTCATGGTGAATGTCTCATACTCCTCCGGTGGGAGCGAGTTCAGGAGAATGACAGCCTTGTCTTCCTCTTCTACCTTGACATCCACGTTTATCAGATCTGTGAGAAGCTTCGTATACCGGTTTATGTGCTCATTCACTGTGCTCCCCCTCTGCATCCTGAACAAATACAGCTTACTCTTAAGCTGCAGCCGTGATTCCACACTCTTGGTCAGGTACTTCTTTTCTAGGGTTTTTCACAGTTTCTTTGCCGACGTCTCATGTTGCACAAGGTACTTTATATCCTGTGCCAAGCATGAACGAATCAAGCCACATGCCGATCTATTCATCTTTGCCCATTCCTCCTCGGTAGTAGTGTTCTTCTTCTCTCCAATAGGAGTGTGTCCTCGAGGTTCTGTGCATTCAATGCATCCATAACCTCACACCTCCACATTCCGAAATTGTTAGTTCCATTGAACTTAACAACATCAATCCTGGAGTTGTTCATTGTTTTAACAGACTTAGATTCCTCTGCCATTGAGATCCTTTCCTTGACCCTCTAACTATGCGGAAGATCAAATACTTGCAAAATAGATCTATTTCTGAGATAAAAAAAAATGATTTTTACCTCTACCTTGAAACCCTAGCTTGAGTTTCTCACCAGATCTATTCCACTCCTGATTCAACGAGCCCTCCCTGCGTCCACCTGAGATCGACACACGATCTCCTTGAACACCAATGCCTCTGACCTGAGATCGACACACGATCTCCACCTGATCAGTTCTGGAGCCCTTCGAATCTTCAGAGTATCCCAAGCGTAACCTGGAGCTCTGATACCACTTGTTGTGCGTGACAGACAACAACCCTTAGAGGATCCAACCAGATCTCAATCACCAAAATAATGAAATCACAACTAGAAGAAGAACAATCACAAACAACCAAGATCTAACGAGGTTCGGCCAACGTGCCTACGTCCTCGGGGCAATCAAAGGAGAGATTTTTAATTAGGGAAGATGATTACAATGGATCTTAGCCTCTCTCAATACAAGAGAACCCTAAGCCTCCTAATTTCGCAGGTTCTTCTACAAGATTTCCCTACTAGATTTCAACTTAGAAAACCTAGCAGCCCTTAAATACAACAGGTTTCCGAACTGCAGATTTCAGCCCAAACCCGACTGTCGGTCGACCGAACCGGTCGACCGACCCTTCTACCGGTCGACCGGTCCGGTCGACCGATTCCAACAGAGTTGGGCCTTCTCAGTCAGGCTCCTGCGGTCGACCGGTTCGGTCGACCGCCTAGACCTGTGCACGTTGTGCACGTCCGGTCGACCGGCCCGGTCGACCGGAGAACCTGTTTTTCTGCTGCTGCTGCTTGTTTTCTGCTGCTGTTTCTTCCGTCGTCTCTTGTCGCCGACTTCCTCGACAATCCCTTGACGGTCCGGGTCATCTTCCTCAGTACAAATCTCCCTCTTTCCAACAAAGTTTAATTAATTTTTTTTTTTATGTTTAATTAAAGAAAAAAAATTTGAGCAGCCACATTCTTTTTTTCTCTCTTCCGCTTTCTTGCTGTTAGGGAAAAAATACTTAGAAAGTCAATTTCTCTTCTTTTGTCGCACTTACATGTCACCTAAGATGGAATCACTGCGTATAAGCTCCATTATTTTTTCTTTCTCAAGTTTTTCTTTCATCCAAATAGTCTTTAATAACAGACCTAAATTTGAAAGAAAAATATTTGATAAAGATGAAAAATAAGATTAAAATTTTTGAATCTTGAGAGATAGAGAGGGATCATAAAATTATCAAACCAGGATCCTAAACCACATTTTCTTAAAAAACAATTACCCATTTACGAAAACTAAATTTCTTTTTTTTAATAAAAGTCGTAGTTTATGTAACGGTACTAGTTTTTCATCATCATTATTATTTTAATCAATCTAATAATCACCAAGGTTTACAGTAACATCTCCTCTATAATACAGATTCTGCCCTGCTACATGTTTCACAATTTTGGCTCACATCAGCTAACTTAATAATTCTCGAGAGTATACCTCTCAGCCATCCACAGATACTTAAATCCAATTACTTCCAAAAAAAATCAATATTCATAGAAAATTCAGGTGACACCATATACAAGAGTAATCCTTGTTGTCCAAAGGTCCATCACTCTAGTTTTGATGATGATTACCTCATATAGTTATAGCACTAATAATCTTGTGATTGTTTAAGTTACAGGTTTAACAAGATCATGATTTTTATGTTTAGCTTCAATAAAAGACTCAAAATCAAGTTTTGACGCTAATACATATTGATTCAAGAATTCATGCACAAAGAACAAACCATATACTCAAGAAGGAGTCAAGCTCGAGGAAGTTTGGATGCAATGAAACACTACAAAAAGAAAAGAAGAATGTAAGATTTAGCTTTGTTAAAAATCTAGTTTAGAGTTTGAAATGCTCATTGGGAATACACACACAAAAATTGATATTGAGTTCTTTACAGTAGCAACAACAACAACTAAGCCATTTGCCCCAAGTGATATTGAGTTTTCTTTCATAGTATGAAAAGATTTTTGATATGGAATTTCATTTAAATTTAGTTTACAAAAATGAATTTTTTTTTACTTTTGAGAAAAACAATCTTGAAAAAATTTATTTCAAAAAGGCATTTTATTATTGCAAAAAGAAGTTGCAAATGTTTACAATTTGTGTTGATACTTGATTACATGTATCTGTCAAAAAGAATTTGTATAGACTTATTTTTGCAAAATTTCACAAAGTATTTATATAGATTTTTAAAAGGATTTTAAAATAAATATTTATGGACTTTTGGGTAGAGCCGGTCGACCGCCCGGTCGCGGAATATCCACAGGCTTATACACACTATGAGCTGAGCATGTCAGTCGACCGACCAGTCAACTGCAAAACAAGTTTGCTCTCTGGTCTGTGAGCTCGGTCGACTGACCGGTCGATTGCCAGAGTTACAAAGCTCTCTGTTTTGAGCTCGGTCGATCGACCGGTGGACTGCCAGAGATGCAGAACTCTCTGTTTTAAGCTCACTCGACTGCACGATCAATCGCCAGATATGCGAAGCTCTCTGTTTTGAGCTCGGTCGACTGCATGATCGACTGGAGGCTCCAACAGCTCTATTTCTAGCCATTAGCGGTCGACCGCCTAGCCACCGTCCACTGTGTTAAATCCAAAAAATGCCTTTAACAGCTATATTTGGTTTGGAGTTTTCTGGATTAGTTTTGATGGCTTATGGGATAATAATGTCTATTTTTGATCCTCTATAAATAAGGACACTCTTCACATCAGTAACTCATACTTCTAAGCTTCAAGAATATTTTAGTGAAGTTTTTCAAAAGATTTTCAAAGAATTTTTCAAGAAAGAGCCATAAACATCCAAATCTAGGTTTGAGCTTTCATTCTAAATCTTCTCTAGGTTTTCTCACCTACAAAATCTCAGAGATTTCACTCTCTATACTTGATTATAGGATTGTATTGTTCAGTCTTTGTGATCTTGAGAAGAGCACCATCTTTTGTATTGTAAGTTTTGAAGCATGCGGCCTCGATTGAGCTTGCGGCCTCCTGAGTTGCTCCAGATCTTACGGGATCGGATTGGTTCGTTGTAAGAGAGTAAAGTATAGTGAAAATTATTCATCACGGTGAAGGCGGGGATATAGAGAAAGTGGCTCGAACCTCGAAACAAATCTCTTGTGTTTGTGTTTGTGTTTGCAATTTCTCTCTTAACTCTCTCTTCTTTCTTATTTGCTCTTGTTCATTATATGTTCACTAATATTACTTGTGTGGTTGATTGCAAAATTGTGTGTGTTAGTTTTTAATTTCGCATCGTATATTTTTAGATTAGATTTTTAGCAATCAACTATTCATCCCCTCTAGGTAATTTCAAACCTTTCTATCCATACTACTATCAAATGTCTACACACACACATACACACACAAAACATGAGTAATCATAAGTGTTTGACCTTACACACATACGAAAGAAATACTGAAAAGATTAACATAGATAATTGACACAAATGTTCTTCAGTCTCCTCCTTAACCACTCGTAGGGCCTCAAGCTGGATCATTTGCCTTTATCTCGACCTGAAAGGGGTTTAATATAATTGGGAAAGCTCAATAGCTCAGAGAGTAAAGTTCAACATAAATTATAATTTATCATGGCATTCTGTTGTGTGATATGCAGAATATAAGAAAATATGTAATCATACATCTTCATTGTTTGGTGAACATAATTATCTCAACTAGGCTATCAAATTACTTCAAGCCATTATTCAATATTTCGGAGTATGTTTATATACAACAAATATCGAGATTTCCATTATAAATCGGTTGAATCAGTACTCTAATATCAGTCGGTATTTATCTATGTTCTTCTTGATATATTTGTCACATAATAATCATAATTTATGATGTCTACAACACCACACATGTAACATGCCCAATACATGAATAGGGTACACACATGTTTACACGTATATCACACATGTACACTATTCGCACTCCCCTTCCTTTAAAAAATGGGTACCAAACATATACACATATATACCATTTACGCTCCTCTTTTTTCAACAAATGGATACAACACATTCAACAAGACATAGCACTCGCACTCTCCTTCCTTCGACTAGTGGATACAAACTTTTACTTCATCATTAACTCGCCAATAAGTCTTTCAATTCTTCATCCACATACACACATATAATTCATATCTATATATGTGTGTGTGTGTGTGTGTGTGTGTGTGTATGTGTGTATATGTGTGTGTGTGTGTGTGTGTGTGTGTGTACATACATACATACATACATATATATACATACATACATATGTATATATACATATATACACATATATATAGAGAGAGAGAGAGAGAAAAAAAAATGTATATCAGCCTGCAGCTGAGAGAACTCTCTCAGCCTGCGGTGACGTGGCTAAATTTTGTCACCCCACTAACTTGCGGCCCGCTTATAGGAAGAAGTTAAATTACCAAATACCCCTTATGAAAAGCTACTCTTTCGGTAACTTTCGTTATTATTTATTATTATTTGCCCAAAAGGCAATTTTTGGAGTGCACGTTGTAGACTTCGGTTATTGTTTATTATTATTTCCCCTCTTTTTTTTGCCGCTCTTTATAGGATTTATGTTATTTTTTATAAATTATTTTTCCCCTATTTCCTTGCCTCTCTTTGTCAGATCTAGGTTCTCCTTTTCAGCCTGCGATAAACTTTTTTCTGAAAATATAAAATCTTTTCTGATCAATTTTTTCTAAAATATTTAATGTCGACGTCTGAGCAGTCTACTGGCGATCTAAATATGGAAGATATTGCATCTTGTTTCACTTTCTCTCAGAATATTGAAAATCTTGAAGGATTGACATCTTTGCATGCCAATCAATAGGTTTTAATTGTTTCAATTTTTTAAAAACAATTTCTTAAATATTGAATTTTTCTCTTTAGTCTATGTGGTACTGCGACCTATAACACATGTTTTAAAGTTTCAGAAATGCGACCGTTTTAATATTCGGTCGCAATATTATTTGAAAATAATCTCCGGTTGTGAAATCTTTTTTTTTGGTATGCGTCTTAGGTCGCAGTCTTTAGTAAGAAGTAATATAGATTTCTTCTCACACGGATAACTGCGACTTAGGTCGCAGTCTTTAGTAAGAAATAATATAGATTTCTTCACATACGGATAACTGCGACTTAGGTCGCAGTCTTTAATAAGGAGTAATATAGATTTTATCTTTTTTTTTGGTATGCGTCTTAGGTCGCAGTCTTTAGTAAGAAGAAATATAGATTTCTTCTCATACGGATAACTGCAACTTAGGTCGTAGTCTTTAGTAAGGAGTAATATAGATTTCTTCACATACGGATAACTGCGACTTAGGTCGCAGTCTTTAATAATGAGTAATATAGATTTCATCTCGTATGTGAAATCTTTTTTTTGTGACTGCGACTTAGGTCGCAGTCTTTAGTAAGAAGTACCGCAACGTTTGATTTTAGAGCCTTTTCACCCCCAAATTCCTCATTGTAGAAGGCCATGAAGATTGGGCCAAATGGGGTATTCTTGATCGCCTCTACGAAATCAGCCTGAATGTACTTTTTAAATTTCTTGATGAAATCGCACATAGGTTTTAGGCTTGATCTCAGAGGACGAACCTTCGTCTGTTGTTTACCTATAGATGTAGAAAAATAAAAAAGTTTAGACCAATGATTATTTAAAAATTATAAGGGAGTAAAAAGCATATTATTTTTAATAAACTGCGAGCAAGGCGCAGTCATCTACAGTGCAAACATAATCTACTGCGACCCGGGTCGACACTGTAACCAAGGTCGAGTCATCTACAGTGCAAACATAATCTACTGCGACCCGGGTCGACACTGCGACCAAGGTCGCAGTCATCTACAGTGCAAACACAAACAACTGCGACCCTGGTCGACACTGCGACCAAGGTCGCATAAGACTACAGTGCGAACACAAATTTTTACAGCGACTCTGGTCGACATTGCGACCAAGATCGCAGTCATCTACAGTGCAAACATAAACAAATGCGACCAGGGTAGACACGGCGACGAAGGTCGCATAAGACTACAGTGCAAAAATAAACAACTGCGACCCAAGAATGATGAAACAAATGACGTTAAATACAGTGCGACCATGGTCGCAAAACACTACATAAATATTGAAACAACTGCGACCCCATGTCGTCAGTATGTAAAAAAAAGGAAGTTTCATATACTCCGACCATCATCGCATTCGTCTAAAAGGAAAACTCCAAAAAAAAAACATTCTGAGACGCACAGATCTGAAAATAAATTTTAACAACTGCGACCGAGGTCGACATATAGTGTATGAAAAAAAATTTCCTTTAAAAAAATATTAGCAAGGTCGCATGCATATAAATCACTTTTTTGAAAATACTGCGACAAAGTAAAAATAGAACGAAATGAAAAAAACTTGAAAAAAATGGACCTTTATCATTGTGTTACAAATTTTTAAATTTAAAAATTTATTCGTTATCTAAAGTTTCAAAATCTCTTTCTTATTTACGAACATAGTCCAAAGATTTTTTAAAAAAAATAAAAAAGACTTAAACGGAAATAAATCTGGAAAAAATTTAAAACAATTAAAATACACAAACCCTAAAAATTTTTGAAAAATATCGTTTTTCTATTACCTTTTTCGGTGGATGATTTCTTTGACGCCATGTGTTGCAAATATATTTTTAAAAAAACGGATCAAATTTGTGAAATAAAAGAACAAGTTGGATCAGAATGATCGGGTGAAATTTTAGAGCTGAATTTTTTTTGAAAGGCAACTTTTTAACATAAGGTAAAAAGATGTGACAGAGGGTATTTTTGAAGATACATTGTTGAGGTGACTGACATTAAATTGGGCGGGATTTTTCATCTTTTTGTCCGCCAAAATTTATGACAGGTATGTGGCTATGATGTTGCCACGTCCTGCAGGCTGAGAAACTCTCTCAGCCTGCCGGCTGAGGTACAGTAACCCCATATATATATATCTATATATATATATATATATATATATATATATATATATATATATATATATATATATATATATATATATATATATATATATATATATAGGGAGCTGATCCTCTAAGAACGATTCTCACGGATTTCTGTGAGAACTTTCACGTGGGTCGTCGGATCTGATAAATCAAATCAAATAAAACTAGATCTCTATCAGATCCGACGGCCCACGTGAAAGTTCTCACATGAATTCGTGAGAACCGTCCTTAAGGGATCAACTCACTATATATATATATATATATATATATATATATATATATATATATATATATATATATATATATATATATATATATATATATATATATATATATATATATATATATGAGAGAAATGTAAATCAGCTGACACAGGAGGCAACTCCCTCCTATGTCGCACTCAAAAATCAATTTCTCGAGTGAATTTTTAAGATCCGACCGCACATTATCATCTTCATATTCTAAAATATAGACATATAAAAAATCAAAAGATTTGAAGTTTGTTTACTCCATTTTCTTTGGGTTCAAACATTAACTTTTTTTTAACAATAGAACAAAATGGAACGATTAGATCAATAAGTAAACGAACTTCAAATCACTTGATTTTTTATATATGTATATTTTAGAATATGAAGATGATAATGTGCGATCAGATCTTGAAAATTCACTTAGAAAATACGATTTTTGAGTGCGACATAGGAGGGAATTACCTCCTGTGTCAGCTAATTTACATTTCTCTCTCTCTCTCTCTCTCTCTCTCTCTCTCTATATATATATATATATATATATATATATATATATATATATATATATATATATATATATATATATATATGTATATGTATATGTATGTATGTATGTATCTGTATATGTATGTATATATATATGTATATATGTATGTATGTATGTATGTATGTATGTACATCACCAATCAATCAACTAATGGAATAGCATTAATTACTGGTCAAAAATTAGGGTTCAGGGGATCATGTGTACTTTCGGGTCTACTATTTCATTAAAGAGTTTGTGATATCCCTACTTAATAATATTGTATTAATATTTTTAAATAATTATCTGGCTTTATTTATTATTATTAATTAACCTGATTTACAACTTACTATTATTATTAAATATTCAAATTATTTTGAGAGATTAAATAGTAATTTGGCTTTATATTTACTATTATTGCCATCACTATTATTTTTATTTATTATTATTAGTAGTACTTGTTATGATTATTATTTTATTATGATTATTATTTATTATCATTACTAGTAGTGCTATTATTATTATTTATATTGTTGTTATTATTATGGTTATTGTTAATTATTATTATTGGTGTTATTATTATTGTTATGATTAACTCTTATTACCATTGTTGTTATTAATAATAATAATAATTGTTATTAAGTTACCATTTAATATTATGATTATTAAGAATATGTAATTGTTATAGATTATTATTACGGTTCTTATTATTTCTTTCTTTCTTAACCTCAAACCCAAACTCGTTAGCCCATACCCAAACCAAATAACCCATAACCTAATATCTATCTCCCCTATATAATCCCTGATTATCCTAAACCCTAGCCCTAATAACTCTATCATCATCATCATAATCTTATTCTCCTTTCTTTCCCCTACCTAGCCGCCATGCCATCATTACCATCTTCTTCACCGAACTCCACCATCTCCACTTGTTGCAGCCCTTCCCTCTCCTTTAGCATCCCCCTGACTTCCACCATGGCCGAGCAACACCACACACCTCCGGCCTCATTCCCATCACCATGCGCCTCCATCACCGAGCACCCTCTGTTGCCGGAGCCCGAACACCGTGGCCAGCCTCTCCACCCACAACCGCCTCCTCCTAGTTGTGCACCGCACCTATCTCCCCCACTCGAGCGCTATCACCCCCCAGTCATCGAGCCGAGCACACCCCTACAGCTTCAACCGGCAACACCCTCTCCTCCACAGCCCCTATGGCCGCCCCCTCCTCGTCGGAGACCACCGTGACTCCCTCCTCACCTCCTCCCATGGCTTGCCCACGCCATTGCCAATGGCCATGCCTCTGCAAACTCTGCCACGCATGGCTGCCTCCACCTTATTCTCTAGAAGCCTCCCCGCACACCTCACCCGCGAGCCCTTCCACTTCTCGGCCTTCCTCTCCTCCGCCATTGCCCTGCACCTGGCCACTGCCATCTCCTCCATAGTGTCGCACGACCACCACTGCAGCCCTCCTCCTCCCATGTATGTGAGTTCTCATTCCCTCTCTCTCTCTCTCTCTCTCTGTGTGTGTGTTAATTTCTCCCTGTGTATGTGAATGTGAGTTAGGTATATGTATGGGTGTGTGTTTTATGTAAATATGAATGTATGTGTATGTGTTTGTGTGCGTGTGTGTTGTACGCGTGTGTGTGTTGTATATAGGTATATTTGTGTATATGTGTGTGTATGTGTGTATATTTATATATACATATGTGTGTGTACGTATGTGTGTGTATGTGTATGTGTGTAATATGTTAGTGTATGTGTGTGAGATTATATATCTCTCTCATTCTCTATGGATATGTATATGTATGTACGTGTGAGTTGTGTGTGTTGCAGGTGTACAACCGACCCGAATCCAATAACTGAAGATCCAAACCCGGAGTCAAATCTGTTGTAGACCCGACACATGAGATGATTCAGAGATCCGGACGAGTTCGTGCAGTGCAAACTCGATAGCGATTCGGACCCGGAACCACGTCATTTCATGTGAATGTTTGTTTTGTTTGTTTATTCTAATTATGCGAATTATTTTATCATTTCATGTGAATATTTATTCTTTTTGTATTTTTTAATCTATTTTTGTTATTAGATAGCGTTAGTTAATTTGTGCAATTACCGCTTGTTGGTTAAATCGGTTGATTTCTTATATCTAGAAATAATTACAGCTTTTATGATTTAGAGTCTGGTTCTGATGATTGACTCATTTGATCGGGAGATTGGATTAGTTGGGTAGTGGATTATGAGACAAGGATTGTTATACCGATATGAGAGTTTAGATATAATCTAGATAATGGATTGGATGTAATCTGACATTTAATATGAATTCGATATTGTATTATTAGGACATTACTCTATCATTACATGTATATTTGTTTACCACTTTAGATTCAGATCTAGTTGTGATAAATCATAGTATGTTATTGGATTGATCTTGAGATTGATTGGTTCACAATTCAGGTTAAAGGTTTATATTTAATGTGAATTAATTATCAGACTTGATGTTCCTTTATTTGGTGATGAATCCGATAAGAATTTATTTGGATATTGAGAATGGATTAAATAGGACATTGCTTTATTAGCAGACTAATTTTTCTTTTAAGGACTTAATTAAAGTTGGATTGACCTGAGATTATATTCTTTACAGAGAATCTTGAATAGTGTTCAGATGAGATTGATGTAGTTTGATTAATAGTTGTGAGTATTTTTGGATTCACTGATTATATTATTGAGTATGGATGAGTTTATTGATGCTGAGTAGTAGATGTAGACCGTTCTAGATTTCATGTTATTTGAGGATACCCACTCTTTAGTTATGATTTTGGTAACTATTGATCTAGTTTGACTTTGAGGGTAATTAGTAGACTTTACTTCATAATTGATTATTACAGTTGTTCAGCTATAAAGATAGAGATATTGTGATTGTGATCTTGAGGATAACGGTAATCTTATACTTTAAAGTTTTATAGCAGTTATCAATTATCAGTAATTAGTGATACTGTTGTATCAGTAACTCTATATCTCTAGTATTCTCCATCAGATGTCAGTTAATAGTTATTCAGTTTTCAATTGTCAGTTATCAGCTATTATTGACATTATCAGTTTTTGGAGATATTCGGTTACTATTACACTTTAAATATATATTATTTGCTTGTTAATAAAAGACATTATAACCCTGAAAAAGGGGTAATTGTCTGATAATACATATCGTGTATTTTTGAAGAACTTGTGATGGTATACCGCGTTGTAAGTTCTACCATGAGGAACCAAGATAGTACCAGCTATCTAGTTATTCAGTTGTCAGTTGTCAGAGCTATGTCCAAATTACGATGCCACACTAGTTGTCTTTTGTGTGGGGCCGTGGTCTCAGCTATTAGGGCCTTGCGGTCCATCCTGGTTCAGTGCCAGGAATGTTAGACCGTGGTACCAGATATGCACGATACCCTTCTAAAACACATGCACTATATTGGCAGACAGTTATAACAACGATAACTTTGTTTGATAAATGAGAAAATTGTTGTAATATTATTTTTCATTGATTTGGGTAAGGGAAACTTACAAAAAAAAGTGTTCGAGGAGCGAAATTATAAGTATTTCTTTACAGAAAGCAAAAGAAATTTACAAGTAGATCTCCTCTGAGATTTCTGAAAAAATATGTCGGTAGGAATCTGATCAGCGCGCGATCACTTTATCCCTTTGACGATGCGATCGGTCAGATGATTGAACTGTCTCCTAATAGAACTCCCTTCTCGCTTGGTTCGGGGAATCGAAGAACGGAGGATCGGTAGGGCCCTCTTGCTAGGGATTCTGCTTCTCGAGGAAATCTCCTCTCTCCTCCTCTGTATGTCTCTCCTCGGTAGGTTATTTATAGGGAGACCAGGGGTATAATCGCCCTGAAAATTTGAAAACAGATTCAGTCAACCTGTTTCGTATCTGAAAAGTAGCCTCGCCGCGAGGCTAGAAACAACTTTTGTGAAGTTAGGAATAGCATGTAAGGCTAATCCCTTGACCCGCTCCGCTAAATGAGGGATACTCCCTTGATCCTCTCCAGTTAATTGAGAGATCTTCCCTGAACTTCTCACCTGATTGGGAGAGTTAAAAGATTATGGCAAGCAACTGCCAAATTCGATTTCAATCATAATGATCTCATCTGGAGATTTGATTGGTCAAAGGTGACCATAAAAGACCCACAGCGGGGCTAATCCAATAAGCTCGTAGCGGAGCTAAAGGAAGTTTCTGGCGAAGCTAGAAGTAAGCTCTCAGCGAAATTATAAGTAGGCCTTTTGTGGCTCCACAGAGCGTCTAGCGAAGCTATTAGCTAGCTTTCTGCGGAGTCATGGAAAACTCCAGGGCGAAGCTATAAGTTAGCCCATGGCAGAGCTATGATGGAATTCATGTGGAGCTAAGCAAACTTAGCCTCTCGTGTAATTGCTCATGTGAGACTTAGTGTCTCTAGGCCTGCTCAGATCTTCTTCAAAGGCAACTTTGACTTACTATCTGCTTTACTAGATTAGTAATGTCAATGTTGCTGCCTTGTCTCTGGTCATCAGCTTGTCTTCAACTTATCTTTTGTAGATGTTAATAAGTTAGACGTTGTTCAGACCGGCTGAAGATGAATGCGGGAGTCCATCTTTTTTTAGTGTCAATAAGACCCCCTTCAAAGTTTTCGTGAATCTGTAATGGAATAGTTCAGATCCCAAAATACTTTGAACTATTTTGATTGATGACATATGAATGTGAACATCGTCCTGGTGGTTGGGTTCAACTTCGCCTTTAACTCTGCCTTCGGGCTGGAATAGGTTCGTCGAGGAATTCTAACAATCCGCTTCCGTGTAGCTTCGCGCTTCAGGTAGCTTCGCTTTTGGGTAGCTTCGTGATTGAGTTTTTCCTGCACACAAAATATAATATATCAGATTTAAGAATTAGAGATGTGCAAGGTGCTCAATTCTATCCGCTGTAGCAATGACTATGCGGGTCGTGATCCTCAGGGAGGGACTAGCGATGGAAGCTTGTTTAGTAAGTTATCTTTTTTTTATTTATTTTGTTATTTACAATGGTATTTACAATGAAGAAGTGTGAAAGAGATTAGAAAGATGTTGTGTTGGTGATTTAAACTAAAATTACAAAGAAAGAAAACTATAACTAAAACACATACCTACCTCTTCTGCCCTGTTTACCTTTGATCCGTTGCAACGACTTACCTTGTCTTTGAAGGCATTCAAGCATGGCATATAGGATCTGTTCATCACCATAGACCATCAAGGGCACTTCTTCGGCTAAGCATTCTCGAAGCGATCAGATCTCATGGTTTGCAAGACATCAGAGAGAAACAAAAATAGAATAAAACAAGAATAGAAGAACAAAAATAAAACAAGAATAAAATAACAAAAACAAACCTTGAGTTGATTCTATTAACAATGGAAGAAAAGTTTGACTTACACCGATGTCACCTTAGTATAAGCATGAACTCCTTCCTCCATGAAAGCATCCTCTCCTCTCGGTTACATAAAAAAATAAAAATTACAAAAAAAAATAAAAACCTAAACTACAAACTAGCGTAAAAACCCTAGATCTGTAGTTCGCTGGACGCTCTTCTCTGTTACTCTGCAGGGGTATTTATAGGTGCAGAAGGAAGTAGAGTCCCAGTATGATTCCTCCAAGAAAATAGTTGCCCAGTCTCATCCAGATTGCCGTGGAAACGCGGCTTTGGCCGCGTTTCCGCGGCCAAGTATTGTCGGCTGGCCACGTGCTTTCGCGCGTGGCCTCCTCTGGTCCGTCCATCTGGGTTTATCCATCTGGAAGCTGTATCCTGACTCTTTATTCTGAGATTTCGGGATAACTTGGGAAGCAAGTTACCCTAAATCCAAATCTTCCAATATCTTTTAACAACGAATTTGTTATCTTTGCGCTCTCTTCTTTGGCTTTTATCCTCATCCTGCAAGCATTTAGGGTTGAATAGAAGTCTATCCTTCCCTCTTCTTAGTATTTGCAACTATTTCCCTTTGTAATTGCAATTTTGTCATTTGATAATTGCAACTTTTGCATTGGGCTTGAATATGGGCTTTTTGGGCTTCTTTTGGGCTTTTATTTCTTTATTTTTTATTACTCAAGGCCTGCACACAATAAATAATAAACATTAGTAAGTGTGCATAATTATAGAAATAAATATGAAAATGTGATAGTAAATGTATTGATAAATATGCACTTTTTACTACCTATCACACCCCCACACTTATCTTTTTGCTCGTCCTCGAGTAAAAATCAAAAAGAAAAGAAAAATTAATCTATCCTAACTCACTTTCGTAGGAATCACGATTGCACTTAGCATGTACAACAAGCCGTTAAACCCTTAGGTTACCCTAGAAGACGAGTGTTGTTTCGTGAGGGTTTTCAGTGGATTACACCCACAAAATCCATAAAAAGAAAAATATTTGAAATATATTTGAAGAGACTAAGTAGTCTATAAGTTTTAGGATTATCATTTTTATTCATTCTTAAACTTAATCTTTATATAGTAAATTGTTTTACATTTTAGGTAAGGATCAAAATTGAATGTTTGTATAGTCTTTTTCGTTACCAAAAATCATACGCATCCTTGTGAATCTAAGAATTCCTTAACTTGGACTCTCTTGCCTCTTTATTATTATTATGATTATTTTTTTAATATATATAACTCATCTAATTTTCTTTCGTGTAAGTATCAAGGCTTCTTGATGCCCTCATACCTAACTAATTGACTATTAGATGTGTTAATACATATATAATATTTCTTAGTTTTTTTAGGCTTTCTAATCCACCCATGTAGCGAACTTAAAGTCGGTGACTCCCAAACTGGTTGGTTTTAGGGTACCGGGTGAGAAAACACCCCTCGGACTCAAATTCGAGTGAACTAGGCCCCAAAACTAAGGACGCTTATTTATAAACTCACCTTTAGGCGTGAATACTTATGCTTCTTGAGGCACATGTATCCAGCTTAATTAGTGATTTTTATTTTTTTATTTTTTATTTTTATATTTTTTTTATATGAGGCACAAGGGTCTTTGTCTTAGAATCCTAGATATGCATTAGGTATGCACATTTTATTAAGGTAAAAATCAAGACTAATTACTTATTCAATTTCTCCTCCTATACCTAAAAATTCAACAATTTATTTATTTTGACCAAGTTTTTAGAAATCCTAATCATGATTTTCCTAATTCTTAAGACTAACTTAGATTTCTTTCAAAAGATAAGTCAAAATATTGTCCTTTTTTTTAAATTTTTTTTTAGCAAATTTTTTTATTAGCAAAATTTTTTGTTAGTTTTTACCTATGTTAGTATGTTAGTAAAGCCTCCCCCTACACTTATCTCATGCATTGTCCTCAATGTATGAATGTATGCATGTATGCATGAAAAAAAAGAAAGGGAAGGCAGATGTTACCTCAAGGTGGTGGTTCCGGTGGTGGTCTAATTGGGCCAAGCGTTGCTACCCAATCAAGATAATGTGGTATTCGGAGGAACCCACCAGAAATTTCTCTTGTATAACCCACTAAAATGTATGTATTATCATTTTTTAACAATTCCACCCCATCAAATTTTCAAATTTCATAATTATTTTCAGAGTCAATTGTGTCAACTGCCTTGTCCCAAAATGGAGTGTGAAAAGATGGAATGATTGACTTGGACGTCAGAAATGCGGGAATGAATACCGACTCAGGAAAGAAACTTAAATCATGTAATGGTTCAGGAGTCGGGCTTGGTTCGAGAAGTGGGTCCAAATCAAGAAGTTGAAACTCAAGTCCACAATCATTTTCCCACGATGAAATGTGACTCAATAATGGTGATTCAAGTTCAGGAATGATAGGTGTGGGAATCAAAACTGACTCTAAAAGATTACCTAAGTTGGGTAACAAAACAGGAGTCAATAATGATTCGGGAATTTGAACTTGATCACAGATTTGAGAATCTAGGTCACATATCTCATTGAGTTCAATATCATAAAAATGAGAACTTGCCAATTTATCCATGGGACTTTCAAAATTATAAAATTGGTCAAGTTTAATATGATCATCAAAAATGGGTGATTCAATTTCATGATGAATTGGCACAGGATCCAATGTTGACTCGGAAAAAGTAAAATCAGGTGAAGACATCGAAGTCATTATTGAATCAGGAAGTAGAATTGAATCACCAAGTGGGATATCATGATCATATTCATGCTCAAGTTCTATTTCAGGAAAGGAATAATTTGCCAAACTATCAAAAATTGGAGTTTGGGCAAGTTCAAATGATGGTACTGAATTAGAATCTTGTTGTCCAAAACAACGTGGCTCGTCGGCTCTAACAGAATGGTTAGCGATATCAGAAATTGCCGAACGGTGAGAACGTAAAGATTGAACCATCATATCTATTTCATGATCACGAGATAATCTAGCCTAAGTCATGACTTCAAGCATCTTTTCATAGTCGATTGGTGCATCATTTTGTGATTGGACTTGAAAAGAGGAAGTGTTGTTGGGACAATCATGATGAAGTTGTGAGTCGGTCAGATTCTGTGACTGTTGCTTGGACTCACGCATCATCATGTCTAAGATTGATGGTGGTTGTTGCTTGGACTCATACATACTCATCATTTTCAAGATAGATGGTTTTCTATTCTGAATGGGTGGATCTGAGTATGAATCTTGGAAATATTGTGGACAAGGTGGATACGGAGGACAAGTTGGTTGAAAATTGGGCTCGGGGGAAGCGAAACCTCATGAACTCTGTGAAGAGTTGAAATCGTTGTGAAAATTATGGTCATAAGATGGGGGCATGGGTTATATTCATTCGGATAAGACCATTCCGGCACACTAGGTTGGTCAAAGTTATGATATGCCGGGTTGGTAATATCCAAAAAAGAGGTTGGTGTGTAATATGAATTCTCATTAAAATTAAAAAAATTGTTGTTATAGGCCATATCACACAAACACAAACAAAGAAAAAGAAAACAAACAAATAAGCAAACAAAAAAAAATTCTAACCTAAGTTAGGGTAGACCTATGACCTAGACGACTCCTAACTGGTTAGACTGTCCACGGGAGGTAGGGTGTAGACTTTGACCACAAGTTAATCAGCCAGGTCAGGGCAAGATTGGTGGGAGGTTTTCCGTCAAAGATGTTCCTTAATTAAATAACCACCAATTTTCAGGCTTTCGGCCCTCAATCCCCTTCCTAGACACTGATTTGGCAGGAGTCAAATACCAACACTGTTCCCCCTTAGGATAATCTCCTAATTGAGTCCGAGATGTCCCTAGAGCCAACATCTACTCATTTTTAGTTAGGCTTGGGTTAGTGAGTGAGGAAATTGTTTGTGGGCCAAGGAAGGGTGATGAAATCCCCACCTTATCTTATTTATAGGACAAGCCCTTAAGTCAATTTAGTGCAAGTGTAAAGCATTAGACAAATATTCACTCAAAGCAGAAAATCAGCCAAGGGTGCTTCCTACTCTATATGCAATACGAACGTACCTTGTCTCCAGCACTCTTCAACAAAAATTAAAAAAATTAAATAGACACGGCCTAAGATGCAAGAGTCTAATTTTTTTTATTTTTTCAACAAATAGGTTACTGTTAATTAATTAGCAGTATACAGGTTTATCACAGAGCAAATTTTAACAGAGCTAAACAAATCTTTCAATTTACAGCAACCTGCAGAAACCTTAGTGAGTAGTTCACTACTAAGGCCGCAGAAACGCGGCTATAGCCGCGTTTGCGCGGCACTATAGTAGGCTCTGCTGCTCTGCCTTCGAGGGCAGAGGCACAGAGTTGCTATATGTCCTTGCTGCTGTTAGATTTCCTGTTCTCCAAACCTGCAAACAGAAAGAATAAAAGAATTAGTTATTTATTATTATTTTTTTTAGAGAATACTTACCGTCCCTCCCCGGCAACGGCGCCAAAATTTTGATTGAGTTTTTCCTGCACACAAAATATAATATATCAAATTTAAGAATTAGAGATGTGCAAGGTGCTCAATTCTATCCGCTGTAGCAATGGCTATGCGGGTCGTGATCCTCAGGGAGGGACTAGCGATGGAAGCTTGTTTAGTAAGTTATCTTTTTTTATTTATTTTGTTATTTACAATGGTATTTACAATGAAGAAGTATGAAAGAGATTAGAAAGATGTTGTGTTGGTGATCTAAACTAAAATTACAAAGAAAGAAAACTATAACTAAAACACATACCTACCTCTTCTGTCCTGTTTACCTTTGATCCGTTGCAACGACTTACCTTATCTTTGAAGGCATTCAAGCATGGCATATAGGATCTGTTCATCACCATAGACCATCAAGGGCACTTCTTCGGCTAAGCATTCTCGAAGCGATCAGATCTCATGGTTTGCAAGACATCAGAGAGAAACAAAAATAGAATAAAATAAGAATAGAAGAACAAAAATAAAACAAGAATAAAATAACAAAAACAAACCTTGAGTTGATTCTATTAACAATGGAAGAAAAGTTTGACTTACACCGATGTCACCTTAGTATAAGCATGAACTCCTTCCTCCATGAAAGCATCCTCTCCTCTCGGTTACATAAAAAAATAAAAATTACAAAAAAAATAAAAACCTAAACTACAAACTAGCTTAAAAACCCTAGATTTAGCTCTGTAGTTCGCTGGACGCTCTTCTCTGTTGCTCTGCAGGGGTATTTATAGGTGCAGAAGGAAGTAGAGTCCCAGTACGATTCCTCCAAGAAAACAGTTGCCCAGTCTCATCCAGATTGCCATGGAAACGCGGCTTTGGCCGCGTTTTCGCGGCCAAGAATTGTCGGCTGGCCACGTACTTTCGCGCGTGGCCTCCTCTGGTCCGTCCATCTGGGTTTATCCATCTGGAAGCTGTATCCTGACTCTTTATTTTGAGATTTTGGGATAACTTGGGAAGCAAGTTACCCTAAATCCAAATCTCTCAATATCTTTTAACAACGAATTTGTTATCTTTGTACTCTCTTCTTTGGCTTTTATCCTCATCCTACAAGCATTTAGGGTTGAATAGAAGTCTATTCTTCCCTCTTCTTAGTATTTGCAACTATTGCCCTTAGTAATTGCAATTTTGTCATTTGATAATTGCAACTTTTGCATTGGGCTTGAACATGGGCTTTTTGGGCTTCTTTTGGGCTTTTATTTCTTTATTTTTTATTACTCAAGGCCTGCACATAATAAATAATAAAACATTAGTAAGTGTGCATAATTATAGAAATAAATATGAAAATGTGATAGTAAATGTATTGATAAATATGCACTTTTTACTACCTATCACTTCGCCTTTGGGCTTTCTGAAGTAACTTCGCTTCAAACTGAGTTGGAAGATGAGTATTAGCCTCGCGCTCACTGTGATGGAGTGACGCTCCGTTCTCAAGGCTAACCGCTTTTTGCGAGTTACGAGAGGAATTGTTCCCTTTTTCAAGGTTAGAATATCCTCTCGTGCATTAACGAGGGAGATTATTCCCTTTTCTGAAGTTCAAATTGAAAGTGCTCTGATGCCAATTGTAAATCACCTAGAGGGGGGTGAATAGGTGATAATGCTAATCTAGAAACTAAATGCGCTAAATGCGGAAGCTAATGCAAATTTTACAACACACTTAATACAACTCACAGGTGTAGCCGAATTCCCCGTGAAGGGCTCTGGACTAACTCCTCTTGATTCCCCTTTAATGGGTTGAGGTGCTATGTGAAGCTCTTGTGGTTAAGTATAAGTGAGGCGCACACACAAGCAATCCAAGCATATAATGAGCAAGCAATATGAATCAATGCAAGGACAACACAAGCAAATAGATATATATGATATGAATGATGCTTTGCACAAAATAAAGAGAGAGAGAGAGTTGAGAGACAATGGATCAAACGCAAAGGCAAAGATATGTTTCGAGGTTCGAGCACCCAGCTCTACATCCCCGCCTTCACCACCGTGAAGGATTTCCAATCCACTATCTCCCACCGAGGGAACCTCTACCGAAGAGGATTTGTTACAACGCTAGGAGTACCAAACTCCTCTCTCAATACAAACACCACCTCACACAAGAGGGGTAGGCCCTTAGTCAAACAACAACAACCAACGCCTCTACCGAAGAGGGTTTACAAACCAAACTCCACCTCTCTCAAGAGGGAGCAAACCACAATCTCAACCTCTACCAAAGAGGGAGCAAACCAATCACCCGATCACCTCTACCAAAGAGGAATACAACAAAAGCAAGGGTGTTTACAACAAGTGGTTTCAAAGACCACAAACTCAATCTCTCTTTTTCCTCTTCTCCACAAAAACAAGATCCTAATAGAATAGGATAGAAGATATGGCTCAAGTGTGGAAAACAAAGTGTTTTGATCAAAGAAATACTCTTGGGAAAATACCAAATAGATATAGAGATGAAGAACAATAAATCAATTCCCAAAAACCTAATTTCTTTGAAAATAACAAAACACTTTTAAACACAAAGATGAATCTTTTTGCTCTTTAAACTCTTTTTAAAACTTGTTTTTAAAACCAGAGAGTGGGGAAAAATTAGCTCAGAAAATCTTATGAAAATCTCCCAAGAAATGGGGTATTTATAGCCCCAAAATAAAACTAGCCATTAGGCTGATCTGGCAGCCTGACAGGCTACCGGTCGGCCGGCCCGGCCGACCGCCAACGGTCTGAAATATGACCGTTGGGCAAACCCGGTCGACCGCCCGCTCGACCCCCAGAAACAGAGAGCACTGCTCTCAGGTCCGGTCGGCCGCCCGGCCGACCGTCCCTGTGTCTGCCAAACGTGCACAGGCTTGTGCACGTCGGTCGACCGCAAGGGTCGACCGGCCCTTGGTACGGTCGACCCGTGCGGTCGGCCGTCCTGGCCTGTCAGCCACTGTTCAGGGACAGAAAACACATGTTAAAATATTTTAGAAAATCTTTTTAAGTCTTGTAAAAATACCCAAAAATAGTTTTATCATTTTGCATTGATATATAAACATGTGATAAAAATTTCAACTCAAATATCAAGCATATGAAACTATTTTTGTGTTATAACATTTTTACCAAAAATCAAAACTTGTATTTTTATCAAACTTGAATTTTTCAATACATGAATAAGAAAGTCAAAATAAGTTTGTTTAAGATGTTTAAGCATGCATGTATAACTAGAATACATCTATTATACATAAAAACAAAGTAAACTTGTTTTTGATCACTATTCATGAAAACCAAAATCCAAAAACATAAAACTTGTGTATTGTGCACTTGAGCATGTCAACTATACTAAGCTTTACAAATGGATCTAAAACACACTAAACTAAAACTAGGATACCTAAGTCTTCTTGATGATCTTCCATCTTCAAGTCGACTCGATCCCAAACGTGATCCTCCGAGTGCAAAGGTATGATCTTGATGCTCGGGCACCGGAATCACCATGTGAAGGCTTCCAAACTCCTCTTTCGAAGCAATCACCAACTAATATCTTGCTTAATGATCTGAAACTAAAATCACAAGATTATTAGTAAACATAACTACATGAGTTAATCATCATCAAAACTAGGGTGGAAGGCCTTTGGGCCAACAATCTAATTGAAAGATGAAATACGAATTTTCTCCCCATTTATGAAATACCAACTAAAACAATGCGTAGGCTTGATACCAATTTAAAAGTAATCAATTGAAACAAAATTTAAGCTCAAGCTTAGCATAAACACAAACATATATATGTATGAAAAATAGATACCAATTGAAATTGATATTCTTGGAATTGAAAGCATACATACATACAAACATATATGAGTATACAAGAAAGGTCAAAATTTATACCAATTGAAAGAATTCAATGATACCAATTGAAATAACAATAAGATCAAGTGTATATCTCATATAACTATACCTCCCAATCATGGTTCAAGTTTTAAATGATTTTCATTTTAAAGCATACATGAACATGATCTCCCATCCAACCTCCCATGGAAGGTAGGGGTTTTCAAAAAAAAGAAGATTTGAAAATAAGCTTTGTTTGAAAAACTCTACCAAAATGAAGAATACCGTAACTAGTTAAATGGAAAAACTTTTAAACTAGTACGAAATCCTTCAAGTAAGGAATAAAACAAAAATATTTTTCATGAAACATGAAATCCACATGGCACTAAAAACACTCAAAATCCATTAAGCTCAAACATACTCATGAAAAACACAATCATGAGAAACATTGTAAAAGAGGTGAGTGTGCAAGTGTTATGTGAAACACATAATCATGAAAATTGACAATTAAGCTCAATATTCCTTAAAATAAGAAAATCATCAAAAACTTATTTAATCTTCAAGGTATATATATGTCCTATACAAATTAAAGTATACATACATATCCAAACACAACGAGTCCACAAAGATATATGCATGAAGGCACGTGGCTCAAAAGGATGTATATGTATAAACAATAATTTTGATAAAATAGACATATACATGAAGTTAAACAAAAACACATGGAAACAAAATTTTTATTAAAACAAATTTCATTTCAAGGTATATGTATGATTTGTCAACACAAAAAGTATACATACATATCCCTAAACACAATTGAGTCCACATGTATAGATTTGCATGAAAAGCAAATGACTCAAGGGGTATACATGTATATCTTAAAGTTTGGCAAAATAGATATATACATGAAATGAAAACACATAATCTTAAAACAAAACCAAAATGGGAATACAACTTTAAAATGCATGGATCATCAAAACTAGACTATACTAGCACATCTAATGGGAACAAATAAGCAATCAAGCACAAACATATATAGATTTATTTGTGGCCCACTATATGCACAAATATATATACTAGTTCTAATGAAAACTGACATTTAAACAAGTAATCAACACATGAAGCATCAAAACAAGATAAAAATTAACATGATAAATATAAACATGATTATTATGTAAATCCACATGTTATTAGAGCTATGATAAACATGATAGCTAAACAAATGGTGAGAACACAAAATAATAGTACATATTAAACATGAGTGTCTCAAAAATGCTAAACATGTATGTCAAGGATTTAATAAACATGGCATTTTCATAATAATCAATAAACAATAGATCATGCTACAAATGATAAACATGGAAGCATGCAAACATAAATAAGGAGTTAGAGATCGTTACCAAAACCTATGAGGCAACTTCCCTTGTCTCCAAAACATGGTGGTCTTCCCACCAAAACTTCCCTTGCAAGTGATGCATCCAATTGATCTCCATGAAGCTCGGAACGCATCCACTCCAAGGTACCGCTACTCTCACGTCATGTGAGAGCCCACTCCTATATCATAAACAAGAGGGGTGGTCTTTAGTACCCACAACTTTTTGGGTCCATGGGGGTTAGTACCTTCTCTAACCCAAACAAACTTATTTGCTAAATTTGAAACATGTAATCTATCATAACAAAATTTAGCAAGGTGGCCCTTACGTCCACAATGTGTACAAGTGTACATATGAGCATACATAGTGCGATGGTGTCCGTGAGGAGCATGTGTATGCCGTGATGGGTGTGCATGCATAATAGATGGAACTTGTTTCTTTCGAAACAAAGATTCCAAGCGTGTATGTCCAACAACACATTGGCTCAAAGTGGAGCCCAAACAATCAACATTCTTCTTAAGCATGGATATATCTTTTTCAATTAAAGAAGAGGTGGCACATGCAATAGGTGAAGTGTGTGATACTAACCTAGCATGGCAAATATGTGCATCAATCTTATTTTGCAAAACATTATTTTTATTTAAACAAACATTTAAATCATTTGAAATAGAAATAATTTTGTTTTTCAAAGCAACATTCTCTTTTAAAGCAAAATCAATTTTTGAAGATAAGTTTTCATTTTTCTTCAAAATATTTTCACAATGATTATTGTTTTTCAAAAACTCATTTTCTTAAGTGCAAGATCAAGTTGAGATTTTAATGAATCCCTCTCATTTGCAATCTCCTCTTTCTCTTGCAAAACAACATCAAGTCTAGCAATCAAATTTTTATTTTCATTATTAATGCCTAGATTTTTCTTTTTCAAAACATTATATTTTTCAATTAGTTTTTCACATACAATTGAAAGTTCTTTATTTAAAGCATGGGCATCAATATAATCATTTGAAGAACTAGCATCATCATCATCATCTAAGTGGGTTTCCGAGTGAACCTCAAGGGAGTCATTCCCTTGGACCATTAAGCATTGTGACTCGGAGTCTCCACTAGATTCCTCCGCTTGTTGGATTGGCAATTGAAGCTTGGAGGTGGTTGTGGTTGTCAACATATTTCACACTGCAAATGCGGAATCAAAGTTAGAAGCAAGCATAAGATATTCTTTAGATAATGTGCTTCTAATGGCCTCAAGGGCTTGTGCATTGGCCCTTATATGATTGCTATCACTAAGGAAGGATTCCTTGGTAATGGCAAGGTGAACCTCGTAACCTAGGGCTTGTAGGTACATGGACATCCTATACTTCCAAACAATAATGTTGGAAGGGTCAAAATTAGGTGGGGTCATGAAGTCCATGGTAAACTATATGTGTGTGCAAACAAGCAAATGCAAACAATAGATTAGCAAACAATGGATCTCACTCCTAGGATGTTAAGCCTAAGTATCAGGAGCGTTGGCTCTGATACCAATTGAAAGTGCTCTGATGCCAATTGTAAATCACCTAGAGGGGGGTGAATAGGTGATAATGCTAATCTAGAAACTAAATGCGCTAAATGCGAAAGCTAATGCAAATTTTGCAACACACTTAATACAACTCACAAGTGTAGCCGAATTCCCCGTGAAGGGCTCTGGACTAACTCCTCTTGATTCCCCTTTAATGGGTTGAGGTGCTATGTGAAGCTCTTGTGGTTAAGTATAAGTGAGGCACACACACAAGCAATCCAAGCATATAATGAGTAAGCAATATGAATCAATGCAAGGACAACATAAGCAAATAGATATGTATGATATGAATGATGCTTTGCACAAAATAAAGAGAGAGAGTTGAGAGACAATGGATCAAACGCAAAGGCAAAGATATGTTTCGAGGTTCGAGCACCCAGCTCTACATCCCCGCCTTCACCACCATGAAGGATTTCCAATCCACTATCTCCCACCGAGGGAACCTCTACCGAAGAGGATTTGTTACAACACTAGGAGTACCAAACTCCTCTCTCAATACAAACACCACCTCACACAAGAGGGGTAGGCCCTTAGCCAAACAACAACAACCAGCGCCTCTACCGAAGAGGGTTTACAAACCAAACTCCACCTCTCTCAAGAGAGAGCAAACCACAATCTCAACCTCTACCAAAGAGGGAGCAAACCAATCACCCGATCACCTCTACCAAAGAGGGATAACAAAAGCAAGAGTGTTTACAACAAGTGGTTTCAAAGACCACAAACTCAATCTCTCTTTTTCCTCTTTTCCACAAAAACAAGATCCTAATAGAATAGGATAGAAGATATGGCTCAAGTGTGAAAAACAAAGTGTTTTGATCAAAGAAATAGTCTTGAGAAAATACCAAATAGATATAGAGATGAAGAACAATAAACCAATTCCCAAAAACCTAATTTCTTTGAAAGTAACAAAACACTTTTAAACACAAAGATGAATCTTTTTGCTCTTTAAACTCTTTTTAAAACTTGTTTTTAAAACCAGAGAGTGGGGAAAAATTAGCTCAGAAAATCTTATGAAAATCTCCCAAGAAATGGGGTATTTATAGCCCCAAAACAAAACTAGCCGTTAGGCTGATCTGGCAGCCTGACAGGCTACCGGTCGGCCGGCCTGGCCGACCGCCAACAGTCTAAAATATGACCGTTGGGTAAACCCGGTCGACCGCCCGGTCGACCCCCAGAAACAGAGAACACTGCTCTTAGGTCCGGTCGGCCGCCCGGTCGACCGTCCCTGTGTCTGCCAAACGTGCACAGGCTTGTGCACGTCAGTCGACCGCAAGGGTCGACCGGCCCTTGGTACGGTCGACCTGTGCGGTCGGCCGTCCTGGCCTGTCAGCCACTGTTCAGGGACAGGAAACACATGTTAAAATATTTTAGAAAATCTTTTTAAGTCCTATAAAAATACACAAAAATAGTTTTATCATTTTGCCTTGTTATATAAACATGTGATAAAAATTTCAACTCAAATATCAAGCATATGAAACTATTTTTGTGTTATAACATTTTTACCAAAAATCAAAACTTGTATTTTTATCAAACTTGAATTTTTCAATACATGAATAGGAAAGTCAAATAAGTTTGTTTAAAATGTTTAAGCATGCATGTATAACTAGAATACATCTATTATACATAAAAATAAAGTAAACTTGTTTTGATCACTATTCATGAAAACCAAAATCCAAAAACATAAAACTTGTGTATTGTGCACTTTAGCATATCAACTATACTAAGCTTTACAAATGGATCTAAAACACACTAAACTAAAACTAGGATACCTAAGTCTTCTTGATGATCTTCCATCTTCAAGTCGACTCGATCCCAAACGTGATCCTCCGAGTGCAAAGGTATGATCTTGATGCTCGGGCACCGGAATCACCATGTGAAGGCTTCCAAACTCCTCTTTCGAAGCAATCACCAACTAATATCTTTCTTAATGATCTGAAACTAAAATCACAAGATTATTAGTAAACATAACTACATGAGTTAATCATCATCAAAACTAGGGTGGAAGGCCTTTGGGCCAACACAAATAACTTCGTGCGCATTCCCGAGGAAGACTATTCCCTTTCTCAAGGCCAAGCACTTGCATGCCTTAAATTCACCCGCGCTTCCAAGCTTGAAGTGGTGACGGCGTAGTCAGGCCACGAGGCCTATAAATAGGACTCTTATAGTCCTTCCCAGAGAACATACTCCTCTCTTTGTAGGAGGTTTGTTTATGACCTCTTCCCATTGCTCAAGCAAGGAGGCTGAGGTCCCTGAAGTAGTGGGGACTCTCACTCAAACAAGAACTGATGAGCCTCGGCCATCCAGCGACTTTCAGGGAGTTTATCTCCCTTAGTGTTCTTAGCTTTACCAGCTATCTTAGGGATTAAATTCCCTTGATCTTCGCATTTGGCTGACTTTCAGAAAATGGTTCAGTCCTATTTTCTAGCTTCTCGGCGAAGCTAGCATTCTCGCTCGATCAGGCAAAAGATCTTTCCATGCAGAGTTCCTGCCTTAATCTGTTAAATCTGCCTATTGAATCTGCCATATAGGTAAGGCTTAGGACTTGGCCTCTTCAAGGTTGAGCCAGTCTTGCCATATAAGTTGGGTCAAGACTGTGTCCCTCTGGGCCAGTCTGGCCTAGCCATATAGGCGAGGTTAGGACTTGGTCCTTTTTTGAGGCTTCTCCAGTCTAACTGCCTTAGGCGGATCTAAGACTTGGCTTATGCTGAGCTAGTCTATCATTACTGTGCAAGTGAGGTTATCCTCTGCTTAGCTAAAATCCATCTTCAAGGCACAACTGGGTCAGATCTGAATTGCTTCGCTCAAAGAATTTTGACTTAGCATTCCATCCCTTTCCCTTTGCATTTTTTTTATTTAATGCTAACTTGTTTCCTATTTGCATTGCAGTGAACTATGCTCCCCATTCCTTCGTCTTGATAAAAGAGACCAAAATGTGCCCCTTGATTTTTCAAGTTGAAGCTTTATCATAAGCAGGAGGAACATATTGGAGAAGCTGATGCGCATTCCAAGAAGAGGCTGGCAGTTGCTTATCCGAGATGATCCACTTCGGGAAGGGGCTGGTAGTCGCTTACCTGAGATGATCACTTCGGGAAGGCGAACGTTACCAGTAAGGTCTTGGATCATTCCTTTGCCAATTTTGTTTAAGGAAGATCCAGCTTTTTGGTGGCAACCAATCCATTGCCAATTTTGATCAAAGAAGATCCATCTCCTTGATGGTAAAATCTGCCATTAAGCGAAGGATTATGCCCTTGTGCAGGAGGAAGACGTTTCGTGTCCAGTTAAAATGGTTCATCACCCTGAAAGTAGATAGGACAACTTGTTTGTCTTTAGAGCAATGATTCTGTTGTATGAAAGACAATCTTGATGTAGTATCAATGTATCTTCCCTTTTGAATCAATAAAAATATTTATTTTCTACTTATCTACTTTGTTCCCCTCCATTTCTCTTTGCATTTCCGAATGGACTAGCTTAAGCAAGTCTTTTCCTTAGGAGGAAAGAAAAACTTTTAGCGGAGCTAAGCTTCCCGCGAAGCTGAAGATGAATTTTCGACTAAGTCAAGAACGAACTTCCAGCGGAGCTAGCACGAAGTTTCTGTGAATCTAAAGATGAGCTCTTAGCGGAGCTAAGGCTCATCTTTTAGCGAAG
Organism: Agave tequilana; assembly: GCA_038442645.1. Lineage (NCBI taxonomy): Eukaryota > Viridiplantae > Streptophyta > Magnoliopsida > Asparagales > Asparagaceae > Agave > Agave tequilana. Next base: position 130,402 of record JAVJIF010007661.1, read on the forward strand.
TTACTCAAGTGTGCGCGAGGTCAACGCTAAACTTACAGCGGAGTTAGCCCTTGGCGGGGCTGAAGCAAGATTTCTCGGGAAGGCGCTCAGGCGTGGTTTCAAATTGATTTGAAATGGTCGCCTAAACTCCTTTTCAGGAGTCAAAATTAAGACATTTTATGTCTATAAAAGCCCGATGGGCTGAAAAAGAGAGTTAACTTGTCTTTAGATTTTTAGAGAATATTTAAAGAGTGAATCTCTTTCTTCTTTTTCTTCTTCTTCTTCATTCTGATTTTCAGAACTCCATAGTTCTTTCATGGCTCCCAAAAGATGAGCAGGTAAAGAGGTAGTGGCTTCTGCGACAGTGGGGCCCTCTCCTCCTCCGGTCATCGAACGCCCCATTGCGGGTAGGGATTTTTCCCTTATATTCGGAGATTTTCATCTCTTTTTGAAGCCAATTTCTGGCTATTTCTTGATAAATCTAGAGTGATCCATCGTGATCTAGTGATCTCAGGGAGTTCAACTCCCTTAATTTTCTTTGCCAAATTTTTAGGGGATTTAATTCCCCTATATTTCTTAATTGGAAATTTAGAAACCGAATGGTTTCTTCTCTCAGCTTCTCTACGAAGCTAACCTTTAGGGCGGTTCATTCTGCCAAATGACAGGATGTGAAGCTAGCCCTAGAAGCGTAGCTAGGAAAAGGACTTTAAAGTCCTTTGAATAGTTTTAGGCACAAGTGCCTTTTTGACGAAGTTAGCCCTTGGGGCTTTTCCACATTCTGTTTAACGACAGAACGCGAATCTAAGCTTTCAAAGTGAAGCCAACACTTAGAAATCTTCTGCACTTTGTCTTTGTGCAGGATGTGGAGCTGAGCCTCAGGGTGAAGCTAATGCTTGGCTAGCTTCGCTCGGAGAGCGAAGCTATGCCTTGGCATTTTTCTTTTTACTATAGATTTCTTTTTTCTTCGGCTAATGAACTAATATAGTTTCTTCTTATTTTTGTAGTGCATTATACTCCGGGTCCTTTGAACAGTCTCTTTGGAATAGCCAAGGGACTGGATGGCAATGTTAGCCTGCAATTCCAGGGGCAAGCCTCATTATTCAGCGAACGGAGTGCTCCTGACCGGGATGCCCTTATCTACGCCGGAGATCAGTATACTATGAGGAGCATCTTAACTACTGTTCCCCTCGAGGATTGTGATCGAAAAATCTATCGGAAGCCTGGTTTCATGTTTGGGGATGCAGCATCAAATACCGATCATTAGCTGCTGGCCGGAGAAGGGTAGTAGATCTTCAATCTAGATGGCGAGAAGTATTATCTCCCATCTAGAAAGCGTCATTTTCTGCTGTCTTTCTTCCAATGCATGACGAAAGTTCGAAAGATGAAGTGGCAAGTTATTCGGACTACAGACTCCGTTCACGTGGGGAAATTGACAGCTCCGTCTCCCGGTTATACTAGGACAGGTGCTCCTCACTGCATATTGGGTCTCCACCCTGGGAACGTTCTCTCAGACATCCCAGTGGGGTAAAATCCTGTCGTGGCTCAAACTTTTGGAAACTAGTTCTTCAAAGCTCATGGAAATTATCCAGCCAGTGATTTCAGGACTCCTGGGTGGATTCATCCCCCAAAGGCCTGGTGGAGGGACTTGACCTTGTATGTCTTGGCCCATTTTAAGGAGGATTTAGAGAGGCTGGGACTCTATAAGGCTGTCAGGGCAACCTGTTACGGCATCCAGATGAGCGTAGCAAACTTCTACGCCATCTTCGAGTTATACTGTCAGCTACAGGGACTTTCTTCACCCCCTGTAGGCGAATTGGGCATGACTTTGCTCGAGATGTGGGAAGTGTCTGCTCTGCCCTTGGAATTTCTCCCTTATGAAGAATATTTCCTATGCGAGGTGAAATTGGCACTTCTAGAGAAGCAAAAGCCCGCTTTGTTCGAGACTTATCAGGAATTGATGTGCCATCTTTACATCTGCTCGAGTATGCATGGGAGCCATAAAAGAGCTTCGAGCAGTTCGAAGAGCTGGGAGAATTATTTGTTCCCCAACCTGGAAGATGCTCCTGAAGTGGCTCACTGTGGGGTTACAGACGAGGACATTTTTTGGAAGATGCAACAACACTCCCAGGGGGATATGATTTTGGAAGAAGATGATGGACCCTATGAGAAAGGTGACATTATCTGAACTTTCCATCACCAGGCTCGTCGACCGATGTGCCGGAAAGAACTTTTGGCCGATTTTTTATCAGTTTGACTGAAGAGATGCGTGGTGCCATCTTTCTCTGGCGACGTCATTCTTCCGACTGTCTTATTACCAGCTATTCATCTAATCCACGATCATTCCCTTGGACTTCTCTCGGCGATGGTGTGTTGTATTCAGTGGGGCCTTCGTGCATTGACGGAGTCTTTCTGTAGACCACCACCAACGAAAAGGGGAAAAGGCACTATCTTGCCCCGTGACGGACCAAACCCCAGGATCAGCTTGCCATGCACGTATTTGATGGCATGGTTCGCTCTTCACTGCCCCTCCATTATCCAAGCTGGTGAGGAGCCTCCAGAAGGTGTTCGGGTGAAGCTTCTCCATCGATTTGAGGGATGTTCATGGTCATTGGCTTATGTGGTCGCGGTTCGTAAGCTGCTGCGCCGGTATGACGTTTACAGCCTTTTTCGGTGCTTTTCCTACATTTACGATATAGGCTATGGCGAAGAATTCAAGGATGTAGGAGATGGGCAGACGTTGCTGAGCTGAGGGATCTTTGAATGGCTAGTTAGCATCCGGCCACCCATCTGGTGTACAGGAGCGGGGATACCTGCTACTTGGAGCCTTATGTCCTGAGTCGATTTGCTCGTCAATTCGGGTATGACTAACTATATGTAGGTAACCCGAACACCAGCCTGGTCTTCATGGGGAGCCTCATTGATGGTGCTCGTGCCTAGCAGTTCTTCATCGCTGGCTGTACTGAGGCGCGGCTGTGCATGCCGTTAAGGACTCCAAACCTGCTGACAACTTTGGGGTTCTGTCAGTGGTATAGAACTTCGAACTCCACACCAACCGAGTTTTTTATTAACTCTTTTGGTGTGAAGTTGAACTCCCAGCGACTGAAGCAGAAAATAACCGAGAGAGGCGAGGGTAGAAGGTTCCGTGTGCCAGGCCTTAGGGAGTTTGTCGCTACTGCTGATAGTGAGGCTTCAGACGCAGAAAGTCCCCATTTTAAAAGAGACACAGGTGCTGAGATTCCACCAGGCGCTCCTGGTGGGGTAGGCAGAGCCCCCATGGAAGATGTGGAGGTAGAAGTAAAGGAAGAAGATCCTGATGTCCACTTCAAACGAAAGCGGCAGGTTGGATCTCGCAGGAAGAGGGTAGTTGTCACGCCCCGCTTCCCAAAATACGGAATACAGGTACGTAACGATGGCCAGCAGATACTCACGAAAAGTGAAATCTCTTCCATGAGTATCTTAGGCTGTTAATAACAAGCAGGATAGCACACATATATGCATATACAATCAAGCACAGGGATAAAATCACATATATGAAAAACTGAATCATAACAATATCTCCACTATATCTGAATAAAACAAGTCAAGAAGAAAACTGAACTCACCGGAGAACAACGAAACCAGAATATGATCTACAAACAACTCTCTATACCAGCTTCCTGATCTAAATACTGAAAAATAAAATAAAGGGTCCGTCAGAAGCGGACTAGCAAGAGTACACGAAACAGGAAGGAGAGAATATGAAAATGTTGTAACAGTGAGTAGGATATAAGAACAATATGTTTGGAAATATCAAGAACTGAATGTAATAATAGTAACAGGAATAATCAGAAGATAGATCATGTACAATAAGATCGTGCATGCATGGTGTGACATGTATATACTGAACATGAGACGTCCTGGACAAGCAATTGTCGTGTAAAATAATCACAATGATCACAAGAACTCGAGATCACAAGATAAAACATCATGGTAGGTCCAGGAATGTCATGTAGTCAAGATAATGCATGTCACATGAGTCTCAAGTGTCAGTATCTTGAAAATACATGTCAGATACTAGATCATTGAAGGCAATGACGGATATGATGCAAGTGCATATGTCTAGCATATTTTATTATCCTAACTAATGCAACCATCCTGTGCCCCATCCCACAGGACAACCGCATATCAAACAAGTGATGCGTTAGTGGATCCTGATAGCAGGGAGAAACAGTTCACTGTACTCAGGTATCATATAACATGTAATAACAGGAGCACGCATAAATAACAAGATCACGTGTGGCATCCAAACCCATAAGGGTCGCCCTTCCAAGCACACCTCCCTGGATTTCCCCTGCTACAGTCTCCCCCAATAACCCCGGCTTGGTTAATTTATTAATTAAATGCAAATGCAAACGGTGTGTTACTCATTGTTACAGGATCATGAATCGGTACCAAGAATGTCAGCATTAGATGGTGAACACAATATGTATCAAAATCATGGAACGATGTAGACAGTGACAATATCATATGACAAATATAAAGTTGTGCAAGTGATACCAGATGCATGCAAAATAGTGCAGGTAATGTCAGTGACATGTAACCTAAATGTCAAAGTAAAACCTTCAGGATCATGTGTCCATAATCCAATAAGATATCCTCGAATAATTACTCAGAATATAATGATTAATTTCCTTGATTAATTTTCAGTAATATCAGGATCACAATATCAATCGATATTCCATCTTTAACCATTAATCCTTCTTCATTATTATCCAGTTAACCTCAAGATCCAAATCACAGTATTGTCAGGATCAGTACAAACTTCACGTCAATAAATTAGTCTACCACATATAAGCAATCACGCAAATTTAAGTTGGATGCATGTATGTACAGGAACAAGATGCAAATACGATATGTAAGGCAATGTAACATGATCACGAGACGGTACATGTAATAATATCAAGAATACAAGAATAATTAGTCATATAATCGAAAGAGAAAAGCTGATATATGAATATGATCACAGGATAGCGTTGACGATCATGCAATATGATAACCGGAATTCATAAATAAAGAGGTAGAATTAAGATCAAGATGAAAGTCAACGAGAGGAGAATCGTGTACACTTGCCTGACGTCGTTGGAGGAGAGGAGGGCGCCATGAAGAGGTGCGTGACCTGAGATGGAGAGGGACGAGCGAGGGCTTGCCGTGGCATGCGTATGGGCTGTGGCACACGCCAAGAGGGAGAGGACGGCCCTCGGCTGCAAGGATGATGGAATGACTGGGGTGTCTCGCCGGTGTGCACGCGCCTGCTGGAGTGCTATGCGCGAGGAGGAAGGCTGCACTCGTCCTGGGCTCGAAGAGGCGAGAAAGGAGGGAATATATAGAGGTAGGGGAAGAGAGAGAGTGTACGGGTGAGAGGGTGTGTGGGATCGTGAGAGAGGACGCGAGAGAGGAGGAGAGAGTGGGCGATGTGGGACAGAGCGAGGGAAAAATCGTGGGAGAGAAATCGGGGAAGCAGGTGGAGAACGTGTGATTGCGGGGAGGAAGAAGAGGGAGCAGGTCGCGTGTTTGTTGGAAGAAGAAGATGAAGTGGTTAATGGTTAAATAATAAATGATCTCGTTCTAAAACACAAACCAAAGTGGCGTGCTGGTCTGGTCGCTAGAACGCTTGGGAGAGGGTCACGGTTTCGAAACTGAGAAGAAACAATTTGGTGTTTTGATAAAATTTTGGAAGAATAAAGGGGTGAAAAGATTTAAGTTAAATAAAATAGCTACCCCCCCCCCATAGCAAAAGTCAAAGTGGCCGGATGGTTAGATCATTAAACTTATATGGCATTGGGTTTGGTTCGAAACCTGCTGTACACATGTGGGTTTTTTTTAATTCTTTTATTTTATTTTACTTTACTTTTTTATTTTTATTTCATTTTCTTTTGAATATCATTTAAACATTATTTTATTGGAATAAATTCTATTAATTCAGAAAAATCCTCAAAAATTCTCAAAAATAGAAGATGTCATCCTGAACATTGTTGTGAAGTCAGATTTCTAAAATTCATCCCCGATTGTTAATTAAAAATCTCAGAGTCAGCTTATGTCACCGATCGACCTCAAATTGAGATTCTTCTCCAATAATTCTCAAAAAATTCTAAAATTCTAGAAAAAATTATAAATAATGGGAAATAATATCTTGAGTTGAAATGACCTCAATCCGACTATCAGGATAATTAAATCATCACCAGATACCAGTATTGACATACGTATATCGAAAACCGAGGGTTACAATCCTACCCACCTTATAAAAAGAATTTCGTCCTCGAAATTCAGCCAAGCATCGATATATGAATCGAAGCTACCTCTACTGAGTTAGGATTGTTCCAGATCCATAGCCGTGTCAATATGATATAACCCAATACCAAGTTAACTATGAGTCATGATCTAGCATATTCATCTGCCAAGAGTATCACCATAAATCCGGGGATTGATTTGACTTTCCAGATTTCATAATCATCATATAACTTTGGTCTCCCGATCCATTATAGTCATATTCATCTGATAAGGTTACTCCAACCATTTATAAATCAAATCTTTAAGGTTATCAGTATCATAGTAACACAAATCTCAGATCCCACCGTCACTATTGAAAAATCATCAGTGACAGATAATGAATATATTGTAATCAGTGGCAATAACAAGTGATGATTATAAAGTTGAGTTTAAAATTCATTGATCTCCATAAAGATCCAGATATACCTATCTTCTCCTTTCATCTGTGATTCCTCAATCAAAGATCACATGATTCTCAATTTATCAAGGTATTCCAATTACAATGTTCTTAAGAGTCATAGGATTAACTCAACAACCTCAAACTATGATAGATATTCTTAAAATATTACTTAGGTCTGAAACACTTCAAGATCCTAACCTTCAAAACTAAATCCAAGCAATCTGATCCAAGGTATAGTCATATTTTTGACTAAGGATATGATTTCGTTTATCACTCCAAGATCCAATTCCTAAATACAATATGTACGGATGTGATTTGATCATTATTTAATCAAGGCATGATTATACCTTAAGTCTTACTTCTCACTATGATTCCCTTGTAGACATGTATCTCAAAAAGTTTCAGATCTAAAATTTCTCATAAAATTAACTGCTAGATAATCCGACAAAGATCCTCTCAATTATTCTTCTTCATCCAAATAATAAGGTCAAGTCCTCAATATATCTATCCTCAATCTAAACCAAGAATAGTCTAACCAGACATGATCAAGCGGGACAGACTAGGTATGAAGACTACATGGATGGAAGAGTCACATCAGAGTGACGGTTCAAGGATTTCTGGGGATCGATCGTATAGGTATGGAGTCAAAGAAGGGAGTCAATGACTGTTTACTCAGATAATTTCGTGGATGATTAACATATATGTGGCCTGATTGCATATTTGGCATATAACTAACTTGGCTCTGATACCAACAAAACCATGTCACGCCCCGCTTCCCAAAATACGAAATACAGGTACGTGACGATGGCCAGCAGATACTCACGAAGAGTGAAATCTCTTCCATGAGTATCTTAGGCTGTTAATAACAAGCAGGATAGCACACATATATGCATATACAATCAAGCACAGGGATAAAATCACATATATGAAAAACTGAATCATAACAATATCTCCACTATATCTGAATAAAACAAGTCAAGAAGAAAACTGAACTCACCGGAGAACAACGAAACCAGAATATGATCTACAAAACAACTCTCTATACCAGCTTCCTGATCTAAATACTGAAAATAAAATAAAGGGTCCGTCAGAAGCGGACTAGCAAGAGTACACGAAACAGGAAGGAGAGAATATGAAAATGTTGTAACAGTGAGTAGGATATAAGAACAATATGTTTGGAAATATCAAGAACTGAATGTAATAACAGTAATAGGAATAATCAGAAGATAGATCATGTACAATAAGATCGTGCATGCATGGTGTGACATGTATATACTGAACATGAGACGTCCTGGACAAGCAATTGTCGTGTAAAATAATCACAATGATCACAAGAACTTGAGATCACAAGATAAAACATCATGGTAGGTCCAGGAATGTCATGTAGTCAAGATAATGCATGTCACATGAGTCTCAAGTGTCAGTATCTTGAAAATACATGTCAGATACTAGATCATTGAAGGCAATGAAGGATATGATGCAAGTGCATATGTCTAGCATATTTTATTATCCTAACTAATGCAACCATCCTGTGCCCCATCCCACAGGACAACCGCATATCAAACAAGTGATGCGTTAGTGGATCCTGATAGCAGGGAGAAACAGTTCACTGTACTCAGGTATCATATAACATGTAATAACAGGAGCGCGCATAAATAACAAGATCACGTGTGGCATCCAAACCCATAAGGGTCGCCCTTCCAAGCACACCTCCCTGGATTTCCCCTGCTACAGTTTCCCCCAATAACCCCGGCTTGGTTAATTTTATTAATTAAATGCAAATGCAAACGGTGTGTTACTCATTGTTACAGGATCATGAATCGGTACCAAGAATGTCAGCATTAGATGGTGAACACAATGTGTATCAAAATCATGGGACGATGTAGACAGTGACAATATCATGTGACAAATATAAAGTTGTGCAAGTGATACCAGATGCATGCAAAATAGTGCAGGTAATGTCAGTGACATGTAACCTAAATGTCAAAGTAAAACCTTCAGGATCATGTGTCCATAATCCAATAAGATATCCTCGAATAATTACTCAGAATATAATGATAATTTCCTTGATTAATTTTCAGTAATATCAGGATCACAATATCAATCGATATTCCATCTTTAACCATTAATCCTTCTTCATTATTATCCAGTTAACCTCAAGATCCAAATCACAGTATTTGTCAGGATCAGTACAAACTTCACATCAATAAATTAGTCTACCACATATAAGCAATCACGCAAATTTAAGTTGGATGCATGTATGTACAGGAACAAGATGCAAATACGATATGTAAGGCAATGTAACATGATCACGAGACGGTACATGTAATAATATCAAGAATACAAGAATAATTAGTCATATAATCGAAAGAGAAAAGCTGATATATGAATATGATCACAGGATAGCGTTGACGATCATGCAATATGATAACCGGAATTCATAAATAAAGAGGTAGAATTAAGATCAAGATGAAAGTCAACGAGAGGAGAATCGTGTACACTTGCCTGACGTCGTTGGAGGAGAGGAGGGCGCATGATGAAGAGGTGCGTGACCTGAGATGGAGAGGGACGAGAGCGAGGGCTTGCCGTGGCATGCGTATGGGCTGTGGCACACGCCAAGAGGGAGAGGACGGCCCTCGGCTGCAAGGATGTTGGAATGACTGGGGGTGTCTCTCGCCGGTGTGCACGCGCCTGCTGGAGTGCTATGCGCGAGGAGGAAGGCTGCACTCGTCCTGGGCTCGAAGAGGCGAGAAAGGAGGGAATATATAGAGGTAGGGGAAGAGAGAGAGTGTACGGTGTAGAGAGGTGTGTGTGGGATCGTGAGAGAGGACGCGAGAGAGGAGGAGAGAGTGGGCGATGTGGGACAGAGCGAGGGAAAAATCATGGGAGAGAAATCGGGAAGCAGGTGGAGAACGTGTGATTGCGGGGAGGAAGAAGAGGGAGCAGGTCGCGTGTTTGTTGGGAAGAAGAAGATGAAGTGGTTAATGGTTAAATAATAAATGATCTCGTTCTTAAACACAAACCAAAGTGGCGTGCTGGTCTGGTCGCTAGAACGCTTGGGAGAGGGTCACGGTTCGAAACTGAGAAGAAACAATTTGGTGTTTTGATAAATTTTGGAAGAATAAAGGGGTGAAAAAATTTAAGTTAAATAAAATAGCTACCCCCCCCCCCCCCCCCATAGCAAAAGTCAAAGTGGCCGGATGGTTAGATCATTAAACTTATATGGCATTGGGTTTGGTTCGAAACCTGCTGTACACATGTGGGTTTTTTTTTTAATTCTTTTATTTTATTTTACTTTACTCTTTTTTATTTTTATTTCAGTTTCTTTTGAATATCATTTAAACATTATTTTATTGGAATAAACTCTATTAATTCAGAAAAATCCTCAAAAATTCTCAAAAATAGAAGATGTCATCCTGAACATTGTTGTGAAGTCAGATTTCCAAAATTCATCCCCGATTGTTAATAAAAATCTCAGAGTCAGCCTATGTCACCGATCGACCTCAAATTGAGATTCTTCTCCAATAATTCCCAAAAAATTCTAAAATTCTAGAAAAAATTATAAATAATGGGAAATAATATCTTGAGTTGAAATGACCTCAATCCGACTATCAGGATAATAAATCATCACCAGATACCAGTATTGACATACGTATATCGAAAACCGAGGGTTACAGTAGTGAAGAAGCCTCATCGCTACACTCCTACCATTATTGCAGAGGGTGAATCAAGTGCAGTACCTCCTCCTTCTACTCTATTAGTTATCAGGTTATCGGCTCAGAAATAGACTATTGATAAAGTTGTTCCCGACCTAGGTAAGATCAGTTTCATTCTTGCGACATGTACTTATATATATTTCATACAGCTCACTTGTTTATCCTATGATTCAGGAACTGAGACTGCAAGAGAACTGAGAATCGAGGCTACAAGAGAATAGGGGGATTCTTATGATCCTCTGTTCACTTATAAAGAAGGTGATGAGGCTAGCTACTTCATCGTCTCGGAAGATTCCAGGTGAGGTGACGCGGCTGACGTCGATCCTTCAGGTATTGGAATCTCGAAAGGGAGTCCTGTGGCTTCAAGCTCCTTGGGATAGAACACAAAGGTTTCGACGAGTGAAGGTGAGCCGGCCATCCCTCCTGCATATGCCAAAATCTTTCCTATGGAGCCTGAGGGGATTGATGCTGGCATCGAGGAAGTTCGGGGAGAGATTGCGGCTGAGACAGTTGAGGCGGTATCGCTTCTTGGTAATATTTTGATCTTTTGTAAACATTTTTCTTCCATTATTTGTCATGCCTGACTCAATAAAGTCTTGTCACAGGTGTTTTACCTTTGGGTGGATCGACTTCAAGGGAGCCAGCTAATCTTCCTGAGGGGACAAGGGGTGAAGCAAGTACTTCGACTGCAACGGACGCTGCGAGTTGGATGCCTTGTATCACGACCTGCCCTCTTATCAGCCTAAACCGGCCAGCGAAACTAAAGAGGCTGAAGAGACAATGGTTACAGAACCAATCTCACTTCTAAGTACATCGGTAGGTGAGATGCCAGTGGTTTCGTTAACGCAGCCTATCCTGACAACCACGGAGCTAAAGGTAATTACCGGCCCTACGTCTCTGACAATGGTTGTTGAGCCAGCTCTTCCTGAAATAGTCACCAGCTCTACTTCCATTGTGGCTAGTGTACTGGTTTCAATAAGGACTCCTCCCAGATCAACGGCGATCCGTCATATTTCTCCAGCCAGCGCTCCTGCCATCCCCTCTACGGTTATGTCAGTAAAATCGGTAGAAGCTTTGCCTTTAGGGGCCACTCGTTCACCGGGAGTAGTTGAAGCCGAGAAAGAATTTGTGGCTGAGCTAATTGACAGTTTTTTATAAGGGCTTGAAGCGATCTGTTACTTTAGTCTTAAAGGGCTTGATTACCATTCTCTGCTTTGAAGGTGGTCCTCTCTCAAAGTATTGATAGCATTTGAGACTTTGAAGGGGGTGACCAAGCTACCACATTGGAGCTTTTGGTGGAGAGGCTTGAGAGGGATGTAGACGAATGGCGCCGTCTCAGCAATTCAGATTTGGACTTCTTAGTTAATGAACAGCTTGATACCTTACTACTCAGATGCGTGAAGCTCATCTTGCAGCACAGGAAGCAGTTAAGAACAATATCTTCAGATTTAAAATCCTTGGAGATAAGGAAAATGAAAATTAGAGACGTCATAGATGCTTCTAATAGTGCTCTTCTCGATGCTGAGGATAAGATTGAAAAGGCCAAGAAAATGATCAAGAAAGCCGATCTTCTTCTGTCCAAGGCTGAACCAGTGTGTCTTGAGGAGATCGCTCGGCTAGAGCAGCAGCTTAAGTCTCAAAATGACGAAGTCCTGCAATAGGAGCTAGCACAGAGGGCAACTTTGGCTGAAATTGAGGTTCGTCTGTCCTAAACAGTGAGCTTTAATGAGGCCGATTTGAGGTCACAAACATTCATCAGAGCTGCTGAGGAGAGGAAGAATAGGCTGGCCATCCTTGAAGAACGGATTAAGTCTTACGAAGCACCCTCGTAACTTGAATCCATGTATCCATGTATCCCTCTTTTAGAATCAACAAAAAAAGTAATTTTATTAGACCCCTCTGTTGTATTTTCAACTTGTTTTATTTTCTAAATTTGCAATTTTACTTTCAAGTTGTATATAATGGTATAAACTAATCTAATCAGAGGTGATAAACTGATAGGATTAGTTACAAATTTGAGAAATGGCTAGACTCAAATCATATTGAGATGAGAATGGAAGAAATGAGCTTGACGATCTTTACTATTTAGAGGTAAACATTAACGTAACAGATTAAAGATTACCGAATGACCTAGACATGATAATTAGGAATCACCAGACACGAAGCCTTGTGCGTTCAGAGGTGATGACTAGACATAACGACAAAGAAAGATGAGATAGGATATTCATCGACGAATCAGAGGTGACAAAGTAGACATAAATGATTAGAAATTATCAAACTCGGAAGTGTTTACTGTTCAGAGGTGATGAACTGGACATAACAGTAAGTAAAAAGGGAGATTTGGCTATCTGTCAGTTCAGAGGTGACAAACTAGACATAACCGATTGAGAAGCCACCAAGCTCGAAATTTTGTCATTCAGAGGTGATAATCTGGACATGATAACAAAATGAAGGTGGTGAATCCAATTTAAGGACCCGTTATTCAGCGGTGATATACTGGACATGATAGACTAAGACACACCAAACTTTGAATCTGCTGCCAGAGGTAGTCGCATTAACTTAGCAGTTAACCCACTAGGGACTACAAGAGTGAATTGGATCTGGGCACCCGTTGGTTCAGAGATAATATGGACATGACCAACTAAGAAACATCAGCTCACAATTCGCTATTCAGAGGTAGTCGTATAACATTATAGCAAGAACTCCTAATCTTGATAGAGGGAAGGAGAACAAAGTTATGGACTTATCTGTTTAGAAGTGGTGAACTGGACATGACAGTTGAAGTACCATTAGAAGGGAGATCTAGGTATTCATCGGTTCAGAGGTAATATGGACATAACCGATTGGGAATTTCTAGACTCAAAGCCCTGCCATTCAGAGGTGACGAACTGGACATAACGACTAAGGAATAGTCCCTACTGGACTGAAAGATGAGACTTGGTTATCTGTCAGTTCAGAGGTAATATGGACATAACCGATTAAGAAACTACCAAGCTCAAAATTTTCTACCGTTCAGAAGTGACAAGCTGGACATAACAGTAAAAGAAATATCCCATCGGGGGAAATAAGATCTGATCATAAACTTCATGGGGAAATTGATATCTCCTTTGGATGCTATTTGGAAGAAATTGTTAGAGGTATATTGTTAACGTGACAACCAAGAGAGTCCATTGGGGACTGAGTGGGATATAATAGACTTTGAAGAGAATCTACTTGAAACTTGCGGGGGAGCTAATAAATATAAATCTCATGAAAGATTATATGTCGAGAGCTCCGTGGGAATTGTAAAGCAACTTATCAGAAGTACAATGTAACTTGACAAGGACTCATTTACTGTCAGAGGTGTTTAAACACAACAGTAATTTGAGTGGACCTTTCATTCTATTGAAGAGAATGATAATCGAAGTTTATTCACCAGGGAAGTTGGCCAAATTCGTAGGGATGTTGGTCTTATCCATCGGGGAGTAGGCTAGAGTCTTACTATCTGAGATTTAATATTAACTGATAGGTAGACTCATTATTCGCAAGGGATATGAATACCTTTCTATGTGTCTTACCATTCTATGGATGGGAACTGGTAAGTGATTTTTGAGAGGAAATCAAATGGGAACAGGTCCCTTAGGGTTTTAGCAAAACCTCAGCTGTCAACGGATTTGATATGCCTTTACTAACTACCGTTTGAGTCGGGCTAGCCATGCTATTCTCCTCAGCATGATGAGTTGTCAAAGACTTATGTTGGGCTTAAAGGCTAACATTTCCCTCTATCCTAGCATTAGAGCGTTGAAGCGTTATTTTTGTTACTTTGAGTAACGCGATTCTTCCCCTGGGTTTCCTCTATAGTATGAGTTGGGGATTAAAGGAGTAGACACGAATTTTGCGAGATTTTGATTTCAAGATTATTGTTCCTCGTGAACTCTCTATCAACCCTTATCTTGTTTCCATATTGGAAAGATTCTGCATCAGGATGTGTCATGAACCTTCTTCAATGAGTTCAGCTTGTCAAGTCATCAGTTAAACTCTTTGATCTTTGATTCAATCGGTTACCATTTGGTCAGTCGCCACGTCTTGATATGAATATGGAAACAGTGGAAAGGTTCAGCAAGAGAATGTGTCACGAACCTTCTCAATGAGTTCGGCTTGATAAGTCATCCAATAAACTCATTTGTTTGGTCGGACCTTTTGTCATTGGGTCGAACTTCGATCGATTGAACCAAAGCAGGGAGTTATGCCACCATTATACATAGAAAAGTCAGGCTAAATAAGCCATCTTTGAAACCGTTGCTTAGGCATGCTTGAGTTCAAAATATGACCTATTCTTCTAAGTTGAAGATAGGTACATGTTTATATACTAGAGAAGAGTGAAAAGGCTAAAACAACTTGATCCCTTGTTTTCTTCTTCAATGTTAAAGGCGTTCGATTGGCTCGATACTAGTCGACAGTGAATTTGTAACCTTAACTCTTCTTTGATACAACCGGTGTTCGATCGGCTCGACACTAGTTTATGGTTGTATGATCTCGTTAGAGAAAGAGAGGAGCACTCTTTCTACATATCTTGGACCTGAAGGTCTTTAACTTGATCATGAGAAGGATCTTATGAAGGATAATACTTCTTTAGGAACTTGTCATTGATTGGCATCATGAGTAAGTCTCTTTCTAAAGTCACAAGGCGATATGCTCCATTTGAATAGACTATTTCTATCACAAACGGTCCTTCCCATTTGGGCTGAAATTTGCCTTTGATTTTGTGCGTCATGATCATCGGTCGTTTGACGGCTAAAACTAAATCTCCTTTCTGAAAAATCCTTTGCTTAACCTTCTTATTGAAGGCCTTTGAGATTCGCACTTGATACAACTCAATGTGTTGTTGAGCTTGTAGCCGCTTCTCATCTAAGGCTTCGAGCTCTTGGAGACGCAAGTGATCATTGTCCTCCTTTGTCATTCTAGTCATTAAAGTGACTCGTAATGATGGCATCTGGATTTCTAGCGGTATGACGCGCTTCGCACTCGTATACCAGGGAAAAAGATGTATTGCCTGTCGGGGTCCGAACTGTGGTTCGGTAGGCCCAAAGACACTCACTAAGCTTCTCATTCCAATCTCGCTATGAATTTTTGAGTAGCTTGATAATTATCTTATTGAATGCTTCAGCCAAGCCATTAGCGGCAGGGTTATAAGCAGTTGATGCCACATTCTGAATTCGGTACTTGTCACAAAATCGATAGAATACCTGGCTCACGAATGGGGACCGTATCATGGATAATCTGCCTAGGGACACCAAATCGATCGATGACATGGTG